>WBNO01016308.1:676144-688818 GCA_013400575.1 Peucedramus taeniatus | reverse complement strand
TCCCTGCCCATGTCAGGGGGTTGGATTAGATGAACTGTAAAGGTTCTTTCTGACACAGACCAGTCTCTGATTGTACAACTTCAGCACTCAATACAGAGTAGATGTTCTTATTCATATTTTTTTATGTGAGTGTCCTGTTCCACAATAAAAGGAGCCTACAAGTGAGCCTACAAGCCTTATAAGAAAGCACCTACTCCCTCCTAGCAGCCTAAAGCAAAATGGCTCTCCTTGTGTTGTAGTTAGCTGCTTTTATGTGTTAAGGTTCCTTCCACAGCCTGAATTCCCCGGGCATTCTTCACAAGCATCCAGGCATTTGCCCCACTGGCAAGTGGGCAGAGGTCCCTCCCAGTCCAGTCATGGAGGCTTCCTCTGCCCTGATTGGCTGCGAGGAGAGGCCTCCTCAGGGACAGGGCTGCTAGCGCAACATGTACAGCTCTTATAGGAATCTTTCATCTCATGTGTAACATATGTTGAGGCATAAATAAAAATCAGATTGGTCCCTCTCAGTGAGGGGAATGTTTCCTGTGACAGCAGCACTGAAGCAGCCCTAGGAACTGGATGGGAAGAGTTGCCAACCTGAGCAGTTTACAAGCTCCTTGTGCTACTGTAAGCACTAAAATTCTGCTTATCTGCAGTTGAGAACAGGAAATGTGCTGTGTGTGGCTGCTAAGCTGCAGAGGCTAGAATTGTTCCTCAGCAGACTCCCCAGCTCATGCTGGACTTTGGCAGGTCAGCAGCTTCGAGTCACCATTCCCCTTAAGGCAGAGTTTGCCACATGAAAATGAAGTGGCAGCACGTGAAAAGAGAGGAGGAAAATCAAAGCCTTTTGTAACATGGAATTTAACAAGTAACTGAGCAAAGTGTGGGAAGAGCCCTGGGAACAACGCAATTAAGTGCCAGTGCTCTGCAGATCTGCATGGGAAGCGTGGGGGTCTGGAGAACCTGGGGCAGCCCAGGCGTGATGAGTAAGGGAAGGGGTGAAGACCAAAGAGTTGTCCCTCAAGAAGAGCTCTGAGCACCATGTGAGCTGAGTTCTGACCTGTCCTGGCAGAGCCCAAGGGGCCTGGTTGGCAGAAACAGCAGCTCCTGGTAGGACTGAAGTGTTCAAAATTAACATAATGTGCTGACGAGGGGACATCTGCTCCAGGGGCTTCCTTCCCTTCAACCTGGTGGTCAGATAATCCGGAGCCACCAGGAGTTCTGGGTACCACCCCTACCCCCACCCCATGGGAGATGCCTCCTTTTGCCTTGTTGAAAGTCTAAGAGGAGGAATAGAATGGGGAAGCCAGGCATCCTTACAGCTCTGGAACCAAGAGCAGCTCCCAGTTTTCACAGCAAGGAGCACGAGCCTGGTGAAACATGAAGCGTAGAAGACTCAGCCAAACTTTTGTCTCATGCAGGTTGCTTTGGGGGTTGTTGCAGTAATGAAGCAGTGATTAGTTATCCAGAAAATTGTGTGGATGTCTTTCTTTGAAAGACAAGTGTCTGCCAAGGAAGGTGGGAACCTCCCTTGGAATGGAAAATATGACTCTCTTCCTTCTGAATTATTATAACTTTGAAATTCGGGGGCTTTCAGGCAGAGACATGGGAAGAGGATTAGCAGTTCTTTACCCATGTGTGTGTGTGTACCAAGGCACNCCGCCGCTCCCTCACGCGGTGATGGCAGAAGGGATGGAAAAGGCGCTTCCTTTGCAAACCCACAGAGACAGCTGGTCCAGGTGCCTCTCCAGATGGTGAAATGAGCTGCAGCAGGAACCTCATGGTGGCAGCTGGAATGGCAGAGGCAAGCACACCTTGAGGTGGTAAACAAAATGTAGCAGAAACTCCACAGCCATAGCGGCAGCTGCAGGGTGTCCCAGTAGGCACCAGGTGCTGGGTTAAAGTGTAGTGAAAAAGCTCCAGGCAGCAGCAGAAAACAACCAGGCTGAGATGCACCCTGCAGGAAGGGAGAGGGGTTCAGGGTCCCAGTTTTTCCCCTGAGGCACCCAAGCAGATGGTGAGGGTCCTTTCCAGTTCGATCAGATGTTAATAAGGTCCCAGTCCTACGGCTGCTCTTATGAGCAAAGGCTCACCCACGGTAAGGAAGAAGCAGTACAGGGCTGGGCTCCACAGTGGCAGCGGATTCTCCCTGGTAGCAGCAACTCTACCGTTCAAAAATCTTGCATCATCTCTGCCTTTCCCAAAAGATAAGCCCCCAGCTAAGAGAGTAGCCAGCTGCATTCTTTCCCCTCCTTTCTCACTTCTTTTGAGCTGGATGGCTGTCCCTGTAATGGAAAAGCTGGAGTGAGCCATCATCTCAGCTGTGAGGCAAAAAGAGATGAGAGACTTTGTCAGTAGCTTTGGGACGAGGATGTAGTTCCCAAAATTGACTGAGTAAGGAATGAGACTTAAGGATTGAGGCTTCTCCCTACAGTCAGGCAACAGGACTGAGCTGCTCACCTGTAAAAATGTCAGGAGAAAACAATCATCATCGTACAGCTCGTGTGTGTGGTTAGAGCTGGCAATCAGGGCTCACACCAGTGCCTACGCTCCCAGAGGGGCCTCTGGATGTAAAGTCATGTGCTGGGCACAGGAATGTGAGTCAGGCAGCACACACAGGCCCCTGCCTGCTGCTCTGCTTTGACTGCTCCAGCCTGGAGACTCCAAGGCACCCACAAAACTCAGCAGCCTTCTGAGAGGGTGAAAAGAGACAGGAGCAAATGGTTATTCATTGGATTTCCCATTCCCTCAGCAGCCCTTGCCAGGGAGCCTTGTGAACGGAGTGTTCCTTTGTGTTGCAGGTGGTGAGCTCAACCAACGGGGAGCTGAACGTGGATGACCCAACAGGAGCACACTCCAACGCACCCATCACAGCGCAGGCAGAGGTGGAGGTGGTGGAGGAAGCTAAGTACGTTTGCTTTACAACAGGCTTTCCACTGGTTGGTCATTATCCTTCTCCTGGGAAGCGAGTGGGGACATTTTTCTGTGGCAAAGTCCTCAATGCTCGTGTCCCATGCCCTTTTCCTTGCGTATTGCTGCTTTTGTGCATGGTGCCTTCAGTGCTGCTACTGCTGCTGCTGCTTCTCTTTGACACTTGTCATGCCTGGAGAACATAACTCTTACTCAGAGCATGTATTGCCAGATAGACATTTCAGTAGCACAGATACCAAAATATCGGGAGCTGATCTCAGGAATCCCGGAGAGCAGCCCCCATTGCAGAGGGAGAACACGCTGTGCTTTTGTGCTGAGAGTGTAGGAGTAGCTTGAGCACAGCTCAGCAAAGAGATCATTGGTCTGAGAGTTGTCACTTCATTTCTGGCTGTGAGAGGTGGGTGACAGGTATCCAGAAACAGTCTGGAAGTAACTCTTGCAGGGATGGGTTGTTCTCCCTGGGTGTTCTCTTGGTCCAGCCCTGAGAAGCTGAATGAGAGGAACCAGAAGCAGCTTGTGGAGGAGAAAGTGCTCTCTCTAAGCTGACCTCTCCTGTAGCCTGTGGTCAGATGTGAGAACTGCTGTCATAGCTGCTGCTTTGACCATTTTGGCTCCTGTCCTCTATCATGTCACCTTTTGCACCTTCTCACTGCCTCTGAACTAAAGCAGGACCTGTCTCTGCAGGGTCACCACAGTGTTCTGGCACTCACCAAGTGAGGGGCCAGTAGGCCCAGGGCTGCCTTTGAACTGGTCAGTGCTGAGACATGGCCCAGCTGTCTGGTTATTATTTGACTGGGGGATACTGGTGCTACTTGTCCCCCATTGTTTGCCTCAACCTTCAGTGGTACTTCACTTCTGTATGAAGAGGAAAAGTGGCAGGTGTAAGGAAGGGTGTATGGATGGAAAAGGTCCCTAGGTATGTGTCATCTGTGCTGGTTGTCCTTAAGGTCTTTTGCTCTCTATTCCCCAATCCCTCGGGGATTCCCTAACCCCTCAGGAAGCCACGTTTCTGGGATCTTGCTCACTAGTAGCTGGCCTGGCCTTGATCCCAGCAGCCACAGACACACCTTCTCCTCCCAACCCAAGAAGCCTCGGATTTGGTGCAGGCTTCTCATCAAGCTGGGAGGGTGGGGGAGATCTTGAAGAGCAACTTCCAGAGTGGGCAACATTCCTCTTAGATATGGGTTGTGTGGCCAGCAGAGACCACCAGCTTGGCATCATGGGCTCTGAAGGAGGTCCCCCCAGGCATGTGGCTCCTAGGTTGGGGCAGATTGTCATCCTCAACAGTTCTGATCCAACAACCCAGTGCAAGGAAGAACCAGGAACATCTCCAGCTCATTTGTGCAGCGAGGCCAGGTCCAGCCCCCACTCTGTGTACTAGGGAGATGTCAAGCCAGGTGGGAAGGAACTGTACCACCCAGGCCCTATCCCACAGCACATGGAGCTGTCCTGTCTCTCTCCAGCCCTTGTTTGTGTGCTCCCAGATTGGTTTTGGAGGTGCTGGGAAGCAGAGCATACGCTGCTTTGTTCTGGCAGGTTTGGGGTCTCTTGTAATTCCCAAGGATAAATCACTTCATTCTGCTTGCCACAGGGAGGGCTTTGTCTTTCCTTACATCTCTGATCACAAATCCCCTCAGGCACACAAGAAGGGCAAAGGACTTTGGGATTCTACTCTGCAGAAAAGGGTGCCAGAGAGAGCTGGCAGGAGCTGGAGCTGGAGCTGGAGCTGGGCTCTGTGTTTTGAGATGATGTGCAGTAGTGGGATGGGCTTTCCCTGGCACTCCACAGGCAGAGCTGTGCCAATGCTTCTGCTTGGAGTGTGCTGGAGAAGAGCTCTGGATTCTGGCAGTGGATGTCGCTGGAGGGCAGGTCCCAGGTGTAGATCCATCATCAGGCCCTTCTGCTGCTGGAGCTGCAGGGGACAAGAGCTGATGGTGGCCCGGAGTCCGTTTCTGATCCCAGCCCCAGATAAGAAGCCGAGGGGTCTGGTGCCTCCGTGGAGAGCGGGTGTTTGTCAGAGGCCTCGTGCCCACGGAAGAGGTGGCGAGGGCAGAGTGGTGTGAGTGCTGGGGCGGGCGGCGGGCAGGCCTGGTGTGTGTCTGCCGCTCTGCACTGCATGTTTGCATGGCTGCAGTGACTCGCTTCCATCCCACCTCTGTGAACTAATCGCTCTTTCTTCCTTTCTGTGTTTTTTCTCTATACTCTCTGTAGCTGCCTGAAAATGCTCAACTTGTGGTGAGTCCCTCTCTCCAGTCCACATGCAAGGGGGAGCGGACCAGACTAGACAGGGGTTGGCAAAACCAAACCCACCAAACGCTAAAAAGGCACAAAGTCAAAGCCAACCCAGAGCTGTTTTGATTGCAGGACCATTTGCAATATTGGGGAGGGCATGGGCTGTGTCTGACCGGCCACACTAGGCTGAGGGATTTGGCTGATCTCTGAATGGATGGATGCAAAATCAGATTTTAATCCTTTCCTATTTGGCTTTCCATCTCCCCCAAACGTTTATGTCTGTGAGCAGATGATGCCTGATGGAGTTGGGCAGAGTCGGGCCTAGGCTGGCTGAGCCTCTTGCAGGAATTCCTCACGCAGACGGTTACAAAGGGAAAACCCTGCACTGAATATTGAGGAGAGGGGCCAGTCGCTTCCCTTAGAAAGTCTCCTCTTGGAGAAGCACAGGCCAGAGAGGATGGAAGGACAAGGCCAGGAAGTCCTCATTAGTGACAGAGCCCCTACTCAGAGGGGGTAGGTGGGAGGTGGTCCTTTCCAGCCAGCTGAGGTGCAGGTGAATGGGCTTCTCCAAGAAAGAAAGGATGGAAAGGTTGGGATTAGCACTGCTCCAAGCCCAGCTTGGGGCTTTATCAGAGTTTTGGAGCTGCAGCTGTATTCTGTATGAAGAGGGTTGTCCCAGTCTCAGGTTGTCCGAGGAGGTGCCCCTTGAGGAAACCACGTACCCAGTAAGTGAAGGACCAGCAGACACTCAGATGAGTTTGTAGGTTCCAGGGTGGGCTGATGGGTGGAAATTGCCACAGAGTGAGGGGACCAAGCCCGTGTGTGGCGAGGAATGTCCTTGTTGGATGGGAGACTGACTCTGCCCTGCTCTCCATAGGCATTGCCTCCAATACCTCTGGCATCTCTGGCTTCTCTGTATGTCGTAGTCTGGGGCTGTTCTCTTGGGCATCATCTGCATGCAGAGAGATCACGTTCTGTAATTGTCAGCCTGCCTTATCCTTTTATTTTGGTGTTTTGCCTCTGCCTGTCTGAACTGCCAGGACTTCCTTTCCTGAACCCTTCCCTGGACCTCTGAGTCAGAGCCTAAAAAGACAGTCACAAGGAAAACCAGCCAGAAGTCAGTCAGCTCCCTTTGTTCGGTGCCCAAGGAGTCGAGTGCTGCTCAGCCCCTTCTTCCCTTACCCGCTGCATGCGAAACCATCACTCATGCATCCTCCATCCTCTCCCTGTGACAACCCCCTTACTCACCATCGCACAAGCCATGAAGGAAGGTGGCTACTGTGGGAGAGAATTACTGCAACAGGCTAAAGCAGGAGATGGTGGCAGATGGCCCGGGACAACAGAATGCCAGAGCAGTCCTGGGGTGGGGGTTCCAGCCTGGGATGGGGGTGCTGAGGTGGCAGACAAACACCTCAGAGTGGATGGGCAGCAATGGAGGCATCACTTGCCCTGCAAGGACAAGGGCTTTGCATTTCTCCTTGTCCCACCGCCAAACTGGGCCTTTTCAGGAGCCTAGAGACAAATCATGGGCATGAGTCCATGCAGTGGGAGGGGTCCCTCCTCTTGAGGGGCTGTGAGAGCTCTGCATGTCACAGGGAGAGTTGTTTGTTCTCCCAAGCAGTCGATCTGTGCTGGCAGGCTCAGCTCACGGCAGGTTGTGCTCACACATCACTTTTGCACTCCAGAGTGAGGCTTGTGCACCGAGGGACAAGTATCTGCTGGGTGAGAGTTCCTCCAGCTCTGAGAGGACAGGGGTGTAAAACTGACATTCCATGAAGGACACAGTGAAAAATAGTTTGGAGAAGATGTTAGAGTGGTTTGGAATGTTTTTAGCCTACAACAGATGGTTGTAGGAAAAAACAGTCTTTGCATCCTCATGTTTGCCTGCCAGAGCTCAGGGAACATTTGAACAACACTCTCAGGCACATGGTTGGATTCTTGGGGCTGTCCTGTGCAGAGCCGGGAGTTGGACTCAATGATCCTTGTGGATCTCTACCAACTCAGGATCTTCTAAGACTCGGTGGTCTACTCTGGTTGCTTATCCAGGCATCCCTTCCAGCAGCCTGAAAGAGCAGTCTTCCAGCATCACCTGGGCTTCTCCAGGGACAGCTGTCCTGGCAGATGGAGAAAGACACATAGCTTGGGAGAACTCGCACAGATGTGCAGAGCATTCCTGACAGTGGGCTGAGGGTAGAAAGGTAGATACATGTTCAATGCAAGGAATTCTGTAGGAAGCCAGGAGGAGTATAGGATCTGGGTGACTGCTCCCAGTGTATCCCACAGGGAACCCACCGCTCCTCACGGTTCAGCTGCGTTGGGCGTTCCTCTCCCCCCCTCAGCCTCCACTCTCCATCCTTCTTGCTTCCCCTAATCCTGTGCACCACCCTCACATCGGATGGGGGAAGAAGCAGGGGTTCTGCATCCCGGCACTGAGTGATTGATCCAAGGTGGAAGCTCTGGTTATTGTGAAAGGTTCAGTAAAGAAACCTGGTCCCTGAGCCAAGGTCTCTTTGGAACTTGTTTTGGTAGTGAGCAGTAGTGAAAACCATGTGTCTTGTGGCTGGGAATAGCAGCCAGAGCTCACCTTCCCAGTCCACTTCCTCTGGGGTGGGACAGAGGGAGTGGAGGACCTGGGTCCCTGTTTTACTGCTTTCCCAGATGGCTCCTTGTGTTCCAGTGGAGCCTGGGAGGGAGAAGCCCAGCTGGGAGGGAGAAGCCTGGCTGGTGCTCTGGGGCCTGACAGTGAGACGCCCCAGCTGGCAGTGGCTGGTCTCCCAGTCCAGCCTGGTGGTGTCATCCACCCACCAGCACCTGCCTCCCGTCCTGGCAGTGCGGTGGGGCCCGGGCCAGGAGGGCAGAGATGTTGTTGCATGAGGACAAGGGGGGGGATGGCACACATGGGGACATTGCAGACACATCACGGGGACATCGCAGGCTGCTGGGTGTGGGGCTGACTCTCCCTCCTTGTCCTTTGTGCCCCAGGTGCTGCTGCTTCTTTAAGAGGAAACGGAAGAAGACAGCTCAGCGTCACAAGTGACCGGTGCCTCCTGGGCCTTGCAGGAACCACCACACCTGCAGCTCCTGCCCTGTCTTACTGGAAGGGGCTTCTCTTTAGGAGAGAGGAGGAGGAGGAGGAGGAAGCATAGGAGGAAGAGAGAAAAATGAAAACAAAAAAAAAAAAACCCAAGTGACATTTTAAACCAAAAAGAGAAGAAAACGTTCCAAAACAAACCACTCTGGGGTGGATCTGCTGAATGGTCTCCCTCATTCACTCCAAGCCTGAAGCTCCTTTTGGGACCAGGACTGTGGCTGGCTCAGGTCTTGGTCGCCCTGGGAGGGGGGCTGGCTGGCTGACCCTCCTTCCCATTGTTTACGGTGAAGGCATCGTTGACGCAAACCTGAGGACTGTGCTTAGTTCCTGCTCACTTTCCTCCCCTCCCTCCCCTGCACTCTGCTCCTCTGTCCTCCTCCCTCCTTAATTAACTGAAGAAATTCCATAGGCTCGATTGGCTGTGGAGAGGGCAGGAGGATGCAGGGCAGGCAGGAGAGTTGCTAGGAGAAGGGCCTGACTGCTGCAGCAGGAAGAGACAGGTTCTCTCTGTGGCTCCTTGGGAACAGTTACACTGTAATGTGCAAGCTGTGAGAAATTTGCAATCTACTGTTCCAGTTAGGGTTTTTTTTTCCGGCTCCCTTGACACCTCCCTCCTGTGACAGTAACAGAGCAGTGTGGATTGTTTTAAAGAAGCTGACGTCGTTGCACTTTTTTATTATTTTTAGCATTTACAGATGCACATTGTATCTGTGGATCTCTGCGTGGCCACGCCAGCGCAGGCAGACATCCAGCGGGGAGGATGGTGGGGTGCACGGAAATGCCCTTGAGTGGGGATGTCCACAACCCTCGTGCCAGTCTGGGGCTCCTGACGCCCACCTTGGGCCACGCGCTGAAGAAAGCATACTTGAATTTCCAATCACCCTTCCTAGCTGCCAGTGAATGTCCTTTCCATGGTTTCCTACACCGTGCCTGACCCAGCTGGCCAGGAGAGGTGAGGCTGATGCCCAGCATGGTCCCGAGGGAGCGGCATGGCCTTTGCAAGCCGGAGAAATTTGTACTGGTTTAAGAGGTAGATCGGGATTGAGGTTTCTGAGAAACAGCCATTTCCTGAAGTGTGGGCGTTTCTCGGTGTGGGTAGCCAGGCAGCCTTCCCATATCCCTCCTTGGGGTGGTTGGGAACCTTCTGCAAGAACATATTAGTGGGAGGAAAGCATCCCCAGCAGGGGAGAGGATACTTCATGCCTTAACACTGATCCCATCTCCCGATGGTCAGATAGGTTTGACTGGAATCGCCTTCACATCCTCTCTGTGAGCATGGGGCAGGTGCAAGTTTGCCCGCACCATCCCACCCCCCAGAGCAGCCACGGTTCTCCTGCACCACTTTGAGCCAAACAAATAGCAAGGAAAGGGCTTGGGGTGCTTTGCACACCCAGAAAACCAGTGAAATCTTGCATCCAACTGCAGTGTTTCCCAAATTGGAGGAGATGAAGCTGCCAGGAGTTACTGGAGAGGTGGCTGGGCTGTGGGAGAACTCGAGCAGCTTTGGGGAGGTTATAAGTATGTTTGTGGGACTTTGTCTTTCCATGTGTGACACCAGATTAGGCTGGAATAATTCAGTTGTCATAAATTTGGGCCTGGCTTACCCAAAAATTGTGGAGAACATGAAGGGAGGGAAGGGAGAGACTAGAACTCATTATCGTTTATTCAATTTAATGCTAATCTGTGTAGCTTGGAGTTCACAGAGCAACATTGCCAGGAGGTTCAGTTTCCCTGCCTGGGTAGGAGCAGGCTTAGAGGGCAGGAGATCAGCCTGGGCAGCAAGCTCTGGGCTTGCTCCTCATGCATTCCTGAGTCAGGCAGACACTGGTGTGGTGCCGGGGAGGAAAAGCCTCCCTCCTGGCTGGGATCCCCGCAGGGCATCTCTTCTCCGTTCTCTGCTGCGTTCTCTCCATGCCTTATCCCAGTGATCGCGATGGAGGCGCAGAGCCCTCGGGTCATGCATGCACCTCCTTCCTTCCCCATTGGCTAAGCGCTTTCCTCCGGCCGGGCCATGGGCCGGGAACAGGGCAGGAAGGGCCCTCTCATCTCCCGCAGGCACACACCAGGTGTGCGGCCCTGTCCCCTCCTGCCGCAGGGAGGACACGGCCATGGGCACATCTTTCTCTTTCCGAACTCCTCCGCTGCCAGTGGTTCCCAGAAGCTGCGTCTCTGGCACAGGCATTCCTCTCTCTGCTGTAGGAAACCATGGTTTGGCATCTTGGGAGGGTGTCCAAGGGCACAGGCGCTCCCCGGGGAGCCGCCCTGCCTGCTGCCGACAGAGCTGGGCCCTGAGACACTTCCATTGCTGCCCTCCCAAGCCCCACTAAGTGCCTGTCACCAGAACTCGATTCCTTCTGCATCTCCTGCCGTGTTTGGTCATTCCTCGCTGCCTCCACTCAAGGAGCAGCTTGTAGTTGCAGCATATGTAAGTGTTTGCAGGGTGAGGGAGGGCGGGGGGGAAAGGGGCCATCTCAACAGGTTTTGTTCCTAAATGTTTTTGCTTTCTTTTGTTCTGTTGGTTTTTTGGGGGTTTTTTGTTTTTTTTTAAGTGAATGTATTTGATCGTTTAGAAACTTTCCTGACCTTGTTTTTAAGTGGGTTGGTTTGAAAGCTGTTTCATGGTGACCCACTACAGCTTCTCTCCGGAGATACGGTGTTCTTTTAATCCTACAATGATGTGTTTGTAGGGGAGGACTGTCCCCCCACGGCATGCTGGTAATGCTCACTTGTACCAAGCCCTCTTGCACTATAATCGTACGTTGGACTCTTCAAAAAAAAAAGGGCAAAGATGTGGGGTGGCTTTTTAACAAAAAAAATTAAAAATAAAAAAAAAAAAGAAAATAAAGCAGGTTACCAGCAAGTCCTGTGCTTGAGGGAACCGCTGTCCCCGGGGAGCTCGGAGGTGACGAGGAGACGCAGGCAGACTGAGCCAGCCATGCTGTGGTAGGATGTAGGGCATTAACCTGGGCAATCCCTCCTCTCCTTGCCGGGAGCGGCCGGCAGCCAGGAGACCCCAGGCAGGGGAGGGCTCCTGGGGGCTCCCGGCGCAGGTGCCTCTGACGCGGCTCTCGGCCCTCCAACGTTGCGATGCAGTCTTCTGAGGTATCAAGTGAGATGATTTTTTTTTTTTCAATAAAACATTGCACTGCTGCATTGTTCTCCATGAATAGAAGTATTTATTACCTCAGCCTGACCACGGCACTTGTGTTTTGTCTTCCTTTGGCTCTGCTGGGCACTTGTGTCACCCTCTGCTTGCCTTGGAGGGGAGGACGCGTGGGTGGGGCCTTGTGGGAGCTTCTCAACACTTTGTGCTCTACAGCCATGGGTGGTTCAGCCCTAGGGAACTCGGCCAAGGCGTGGTGGGACCGATTTCCCTTCTCCCTGGGTGCACACATTCCCACTTCAGCCATTCTGGAATGCAGGATGCCTTGTCCTGAGGCAGCCCTTGAGAAGGGACCACAAGGAGAGGGGTACTGGGACCTGCCCTCCTGGCAAGGCTGTGGGATAAAAACTGAAGGAAGGAGGGAAGCCTTAATTCCTCTCAAATACCAGGAGAGGCCAGGCCAGAAGCACGCAGGATGTTCTGTGCTGTTGTGGATGCCAGTGTTCAGCTTAGCACCATCACTGAAGGTGTCGCTGCCCATAGCAGGGCTTAGACTTGTAAAGGTCCCTTCAAACCCAAACCAGTCTGTGACTGCAAATCCTGGAGTTAGTTGAACATGTGGGAATTGGGTTTTGATCAGGTCTGGGTCAGTGCCAATCCCCAAAAAGATCAATCTCAAAGGTGGAGATGTGGATTCCAAGAGTCAGGGAGGGAACCTTTGAGGTTCATCTCCTTGTCAGAGGCACGTGTCCCCACACAAATTTTTGGGAGCGAGAAATTAAAGCTCATGCTAAAAATGGTACATTTAAGGCCGGGAATTACGGGGGGAAATGTCACGTGAGAAATCACAGTGAGGAGCGGGTTCCGAGAGTGGGAACATTTCGGTTCAGGTGTCTGTGAGTGGGTACAGTGCCAGATGCTCTCAAGGGTGGTTGGGCTCTCGGGTGGCATCTCCTCAACGCTACTGCTCAGACATTGCCCCGCAGCCATTGAGCTCGCAGGGGGCTCGGCTCGTCCTCCTGCCGCGGGCGCGGCCACCGAGCGGTGACCGGCTTCGGGCGCTCGATGTCCCCCTGCCCCGGGGCCCCGGCTGCTGCTACCGGGGACACACTGGGCCCGGGGACACAGCGTGGACACCGCGGGACACAGCGGGACTCGCCGGAACAGCGCCCCGGGCCCGCCTCCGGTCCCCCCGTCCGGCCCTGCCCATTGGCCACCGCCACCTCCGGCCCCGCCCCTCTCCCGCCTCCTCCCCCTCAGTGCCCAATCACCGATGCGTTCCGCTCCTGATTGACAGTGGCGCGGCCGCCCGGCGAGGGGCAACGTGGCATACGCCCG
>WBNO01016308.1:657546-675864 GCA_013400575.1 Peucedramus taeniatus | reverse complement strand
GACGGTCCAGTGCGGGGGGGTCGGGGGCACCTGAAAGGGGGGAGGAGGCCTGGGACAGCTTGGCCCAGCTCTGGGAAGCTGCCGAGGGGGGGCCGGGCTGAAGGCCTGGGTTGGGGGGGGTCCAGCTGGGCTGAGTGGTGAGGCTGCTGGGGGGATGCAGCCTGGGGTGTGGGGCACCAACCAACGTCACCTAGTGAGGTTTTGGGCCTGGTTGGAGTTGATGAGTTGCACTTCTGGGGGTGGGTTGGCCCAGCAAGGTGAGTCTGGCTCCCCCCATCCCTCCTCACCTTCCTCTGCTCCCCCAAGGTGTTCTTCGACCTGCGGATCGGTGAGGAGGATGCGGGCCGTGTCGTCATCGGGCTCTTCGGCAAGACAGTGCCCAAGACAGTGGAGAACTTCATGGCCTTGGCCACCGGAGAGGTGAGGGGCCCGTGGCGCCCTGGGCCTCACCGGCCCCTGCTCGGGTCCTGCTTGGTGCCCTGGGGCAGCGCTGGGGCCACAGAGCTCTGCTCTGTCCCTTTGCCTCACTCCATGTTCTCCCTCCACACCCCCAGAAAGGATTTGGCTTCAAGGGCAGCAAGTTCCACCGTGTGATCAAGGACTTCATGATCCAGGGAGGAGACTTCACCCGCGGCGATGGCACTGGAGGTAACTTGGCAGATCCAAGCCACTGTCTTGGAGTGAGACAGCAGCCACAATTCCAGCCACTGCAGGGCTGTCCCTGGGACCAGGGTAGAGCTGGAGCTTGGTGGAAAGAAGTGGGCATAGAGCTCACAAAGACATGGCCTCGCAGCAGAGCTGAGTGCTGGGGTGCTGGGGCCTCCTGCTCTGCCCCCCTGGCATGATGCCCCTGCCTAGCCCCTGGGGTTCTTTCAGCTCCCTGCAGCAGCCCATGTCTCACGTATCCCTGTGGCATCAGTGCTAGTCCCTGCTCTGGAATTGCTCATTCCCCCACCCAGCTTTTGTTGGAGCTACCACCACCCCTACCCTGACATATTCCATGAGACCACTGCAGCCTTTTTGTCCCCACCTTTAGGAAAAAGCATCTACGGGGACCGTTTCCCTGACGAGAACTTCAAGCTGAAGCACTACGGGCCGGGCTGGGTGAGCATGGCCAACGCTGGCAAGGACACCAACGGCTCCCAGTTCTTCATCACCACCGTGAAGACGCCGTGGCTGGACGGGAAGCACGTGGTGTTCGGCAAAGTGCTGGAGGGAATGGTGAGGGATGGCAGAGGGAAAGGGGTCGGTGCTGCGGGGAGAGCGGCACCGGGCAGGGCTTGGCCGAGCTGGCTCTGCCCCGTGTCCCACTGTCACTCTCTGCTCCACAAGGACGTGGTGAGGAAGGTGGAGAGCACAAAGACAGACAGCCGGGACAAGCCCCTCAAGGACGTCACCATCGCTGACTGTGGCACCATCGAGGTGGAGAAGCCGTTTGCCATCGCCAAAGAGTGACGGGACCAGGCCCTGCCAGGCTGTGAGGGGCTGGGGGACAGGGGCTGCCAGGCTTCCCCTGCCCTGGGGCCACCAGCTCCTGCTGTGTCCCAGTGCCCGGCCCCTCTCCCTGCTGCCTTGGCGCCAGTGGGACAGGGCACAGGGCACAGGCTGCTCTTCCATCACTTTTGTAAGAAGCACATGCACCAATAAATGTGACCAATGTGTTTTTTAAAGAGCTGCCTCTCCTGCCTTCAGAGGGGTACAGGTCACTCTGCATCCCTCACCCAGATACACCCCTCAACCTTCCAGCCCCCCTTCCAACCTTCCTTCTTCCACATCTCATCCAGCTGGAAGCAGTGCCAGAGTTGACCCTGGGTTTGCTTTGCAGAATTCCACGCACAGCACTTTGCCAGTCAGTCAGATCCAGGAGATTTATTGCACCAAAGCCTGGATGCAGAGAGGTTTTCCAGCACCATTCAGCATCCAAAGGCTCATACTGCCAGCCCAGAACAGTGGGGGGAAGGCAGAGCTCCTGCTCTGCCAACAAAGGCACTTTGCGTGGCGGTGGGAGAGCAGTTCCCAACATCCCTTTGGCTTCTCCCACCATTTCCCTGCCCCAGCTCAGCAGGGAGGAGTGAGTTTCACAAGGATCCTTTCACCACTGCATCCCTGGGTGCTGGATGGAACTCATCATTCCAGAGGCTCGGGGTGCTGCCTGGCTGGGGACACAGCTCGGGGAGGTAGAGGCCCTGCAGGACCCCGCTGAGGACGGTGTTGGGGAGCAGGTCTGCGAGGAAATGGAAGGGAACAGCTTGTTCCCTCCTGGGCCCCACTGAAGGAGAAGCACCTTTGCAGTGCCCAGAAGAGCCTTCTGGAGGTTCTGGAGACCTGCTCCAAACCCTGCTCCTTACCGGTGCCACGTGGTCGCACGTAGGGATCCGAGCAGAAGCCGACAATGGGGCGCTGGGAGGGCAGGAGTCTGGTGCTGCTGTGGAAGAGGGGACATCAGTCTGTCCCCACCATCCCCAGCCCCGTGTACTTGTGAGGGGTGCCTAACACGGGGCAGGGGGACGATACCAGTGCTGTGCGGGATAACCCTGGTGCCAGCAGAACTCATCTACTCACGGGGGGCTGCTGGCCTTGGGGTTCTGCTGGCACCGCCGCACCTTCAGGAAGTCCAGGATGTCCTGAGGCAGCTCCTCGTTTTGGTACAGCACACCCTGCAATGCTCCAGGTGGGTCAGCACCCCAAAAAACCCCTTTCAAACCCACCACCATGTGTTCCTCACTCCTAAAAACCCACCCTGAACCTGCCTTACACTCCTCACCTGCAGGTAGAGCTCCAGCCCCTGCCGGCGCTGCTCCAGCACTTTGGGCATCCAGATGGGGGCGTGGCGTGGGGGGAAGTCGGGGACCTTGCAGGTCTTCTTGATCTGAGGAAGGGTGTGAGGGAATCAGGGCAGGCCACAGAGGATGAGGCCAGGCCTCCCATGTCCCCTCCTGCAGAGCTGGGGGGTCTCACCCGCTTGTGCAGTGCCTGGAACTCGCTGTAGCGCTTGGCCACTGTGTGCCGCCGGCCATTGCACAGCACCTCCACCCGGAACACCTGCATGGGGACAGAGACCGTGCCCTCCTCATCAGCCCCAGCCTCACCATCCTCCTTGTTCTCACTATCTTCATCACCCTCACCACCCCTCACCATCCTCATCACCCTCGCCATCTTCATCATCCTCCCAGAGGAGGCAGGAGCCACTGACTCACACACCTGGGGAGAGCACTTGGGACACTCCACCCCCACTTCTCTAGGACAGGCAACCCCCAGGACAGACCCCCAACACCCCCATGGCCAACGAGGGCACCATGGGACCAGGCAGGACCCCCAAAAGCAGATGGGACACAATTCTCCCCTCCCGAGGGGAGCACAGCAAGGTGTGACATCCCAAACCCCACCAAACCCCACCAGACAGTCAGGACCCTGGGGCTGGCAGGGACCCCCAAAACCTTGAGGTGTGCAGGGACACCAGGAAGGGACACATGGATACCTCAAACCAATGGGACAGAGGGAGACAACCCATCTTCCCCTAAGGCAGGTGAGGGCCCCTACCTAGGGATAGTCATGGATCTCCACCCGCCTGGGGAAGGCAGGAGATCCCCTTCTTTCCCCACACAGACAGGGATCCCCACCCACTCCACTCCCCAGAGCCAGTGGGGATCCCACAGGCCAGGGACAGCCCCTGCTTTCAAGTGTGGGCCCCTGAAGACAGAAGACAGGGACCCCCCAGGCCAAGGCAGAAGGACAGAGGATCCACCTCAGAAAGGAAACCTGTGGGGACCTCTGCCCAGCACCCCTGGGCCAGGGACCCCCATCCCTTCCCCTTCAAGGGCTTTGTGTCCCCCTTCCCAGAAAGGGATCCATGAGGCCAGCTGGGGACCTCTCCTCCTCAGGGCAGATGGTCCCATCTGCCCCTCTCCCCCTGCCTCCTCACTCACCTGGATAGTTGGGACCCCTGGGAGAAGGTAAGGGCTGCTGGGAACCCCCCCAAGCACTTGGAGCACGTGGGGCTACCCTGGTGGGCACATTAAGACCCCCACACCCTCCGCCAAGCAGGGTAAGCTGGCACGCCCACAGCCAGGGCACCCAGAGACAGACAGGGACCCACCAACACCCTGGGGCCGGGGTCATCCCATCCTTGCCATTGCAGATGTAAAGAGTGCTCTGACAGGGACCCCTCAGGGGCACTTGGATCCTCCTGCACTCCTGGGGGAAGGACACAGCCCCATCCTGGGTGCACAGGGATATGACAAGAACCCCTGGGAACAGAGGAGACCCTCGCCAGTGATGCTCCTTCCCCACCCCTTCCGTCCCTCTCTCTCACCCCAGCAGGGATCCTCCGGATGCAGGCAGGGACAGCCNGGGGGGGGGGGGGGGAACTTGAGGACATCCTACCCCCAGGGCAGATGTGGGACACACATTCCTGGGGCAGATGGGGGTACCCAGGGACAGACAGGAACCCCGGAACCCTCTGGGGTCAGAGGGGATTCCCAGGGTAGAGGAACACCCCCGATACCAAGGACAGAGGGTGGCCCCTGGGCTACCCATGGGACAAGTGGGGTTCCCCAGTTACACCTGGGGACCCTCAGTCCCTGATGCACATGGAGATACCCTCCCGGGCAGGTGGGGACCCCGTGGGAGTGACAAGATCCCCAGAACAGGACCCCGGGGCAGACAGGAGGAGCCTCCAACCCTTGGGGCCAAGGCAGGACCCTGCACCCCGGAGCGAGAGGGAAGCTGCGGGACAGACCCGCTCCCAACAAAGGGCAGAAGGTGCCCCCAGAAGGGACCCAGGACAGGCAGAGACCCCTGGGGCAAGTGGGGACCACCCAGGGATACTTGAGGACCTACAACCCTTAGGGCTGGGACATTTCAGGGTCGCCTGGGGGAACGAGGGGACCTCTAGTCCCAGAGCAGGTGCGGCAGCCCGGGGAAGGAAGGGAACCCCCAGCCATGGGGGCTACAGGGACCGCTCCCCCTTTCAAAGGTAAAGGGTCTGTGCTCCCCCCGACTGGGACCCTCCAGGGACAGGCAAAGGCCTCCACCCCCCCGGCCAAAATAATCTCACCTTGCCCACGTCCCCCATCCCCTCCTTCAAGGGCAATGGGTCCCTATCGGCAGCGACGCCTGTGGGGATCTCTGCCTGAAGCCCCGGGTCAGGGATCCCGCGCTGTCTGTGGGGGACTCGCCCGGGGGTGTTTGGGGTCCTCCAACCCCGGGGGCAGAGGGCAGCGCTGGGGGACGAACAGGACACGGGGGAAGTGGGACAAGCAGAGCCCTCCAGCCCAGGGGTTAGGGTGGAAGCACCGCCGGGCAGGGAGAGAGCCCCGGGGAGAGGGAGAAACCCCCAATCCCCGTAGCCAGTGGGGACAGCGGCAGGCAGGATCCCGCACACCCAGGACCAGAGACACCCCCTTTCCAAGGCAGAGGGTCTGTGTCTGCCACAGGCAGGGACGGCCCAGGGACACGCAGCGACCTCCACTCCCAGGGCACGTGGAAGACTCCTGGGCAGAGGGCGACAAAGCCCCCCTGGAGCGCAGGGAGACTCCCTCCAGTCCGAGGGCAGCTGGGACCCCCCAGCCCAGGGATACCTCCCCACCGCAGGGACCTGCACTCCCGGGCGGGCTGGGGGACACTTGGGGACAACCGGCAACCTCCAGTTCCCGGGGCAGAAGGGGACACCCTCATCCACCCTTCCCTGCGGGCAGCCGAACCCCACCCCNGCCCCGAGCGCCCGTGGCGGGGTCACAGCCCCCGGACTGCCCGGGACGATCCTGCGGCCCCATGGCGGCACAGGGGGAGGGAGCGGTGGAGACGCCGCAGGGACCGGGTTTACAAGGATAAGGGGAAAGGAAAGAGGGAAGTCAGCCCAAGCTGCCTTTTCTCTTTTTTAACGGGTATCGGTTTTGATAAAACGCACACGCGAGGCTGGGATGGGGGGAAGGGGCAAACCTAGCGCCGGGTAAGGAGGGTAGGAGCACCACACGCCTAAGAGCTCCAGCGTGGATTTCTGGGGAATGCCACAAAGCAGGATTGCTACAGAGCCCCGCTGAGCTCAGACCCTAAAAACGGCTTCCACTGGAGGAAAGGCAGAGAGCCAAAGCTTATCAAGAGCAGGGACAGGTGGCCAGAGCAGCGTCCAAGGTCACCTCTGTCCCGTCACAACACGGGGGAGGCTCTGCTGCTTCCCTCGGCTCCAGGGGATGCACCCTTACCCCTCCCCACTCCCATCTTGAACACACAGAGCCTGTTTGCCCTGATAGAAGTTTTATTACAGAACTTTAATGGCACTGCAGGAGTAAGATAATTCATTAGAGCCTTAAAACCCAGCCTGAAAAATAGATATTTGCCAGATCTCATTAACCCCCTGGCTGCGGGTCTGGTCTGGAAGCAGGAAACTAGTTTCTCTTCAGTAAGAAAATATATGTTGCTAAATGAAAAATATACAGTTAGAAGAGTTACTGGCTCGCAAGCTGTTCGTCTGGGGGTGACACCTCTACCAGCTCCAGCATGTGGAACGAGGGGTCGCTCACGTGGAAGGAAAAGAGGAGGAGGTATAGTGTATATAAAAAAAAAAGAAAAAAAAAGGCAAAATTCAGGTTTGTTTGCTCAGTCCAATTAAGAAATGGCCTTGGCTTCGGGCAGGAACGCTTCCCAGTACTTCACCAGCTGCAGGGAGGAGAGGGAGAGAGTCAGGAGCCTTCAGGATGGAGCTGCAGTGCAGGGGGTCATGCTTGAGAAATTCACAAGCACGGCCTGAACTCAGACATAAAACCACATCAGGGAGCACTCACCTGCTGCTGAGAGGTCAATAACGTCTCAAGGTATTTCGTGACGTGGTTTCTGAAGTCCTTAGATTTCTCTTTCTGCAAGAGATGGGCATGAGGCTGGACCAACCACCAAAACCCTCCAGAGTTTGGGAGGGGGAAGGAGAAACCACCAGGATTTTCCTGTTCCTCCTGGGGTCCCGTGAGCAGACCAGCGCATGGGACACAGAGGATCTTTGCCCACCCAGCTCTCTTTTAAGGGATTCCCTGCAGGGAAGCCCCTCAGCGATCCCCCAGCTCACACACTTCGGGATTTAGGGATGCTGCTGTACCAGGAGGAGGGGCAGGAGCCCAGGTCAGTGCAAAGAGCTGCCCCCAACGTACCTCAAACCGTTTCACCTCCTTGCGGATGACAGCAGAGATCCGCTCAAAGTCCCTTTCGTACTGCGTCACCCGGGATTCCCACTGTGGAGACAGGAAGAGCAGATTGGGGGCAGGAGAAGGAACTCCTGCCCCTCCCTCCATGGGGCTCTGGAGCCATGGCTGTACATGTCAGAGGTGCTGCTGGAGCAGAGCTCGGTCTTTCCAGCCCTTGTCACCACCTTGGCATGGAGGTCACAGGAGGCAGGAGCATGAGCAGCACCTCCCCCAGCCTCACTCAAGATTGGTTTAGCCCTTGGTGCAACTTGGCCACAGACGCCTGTCCCTCCTACCCAGGAGATGCTCCCCAGCCCTGAAGGTTCCTTCCCCAGCCCTGAAGGTTCCTTCCCCAGCCCTGAAGGTCCCCCACTGGAGCATGGAGAAACCCCACGCTCCGTTTCCTACCTCCGAGATCTCATCCTTGGCCTGCTGCAGCTTGTCGGGTTTGTTTGCCCACAGCAGCCTGGCCTCCATCTCCCTCTTCTTCTGGAGCATGGTCTGGGCATCCTGCCACCGCTGCCAGGTCTTCATGCGCTGGTCAAAGGCTCCCTGGAGGGAAGGAGGGGCAGAGGTCTCCTGACAAGGGGACACTTACCAAGGGGACACTGGAGGTCCTGGACCAAAGCTGAGCCAGAACACAGACTGGGTCCTGCTCTGCAGTATCCACAGCTCCCATATGGACCAGTGGACCAAGGATTTGGTGTTCTGGCCCTTGAGGCAGGAAGGGCCTGCTGGACTTGTTACTCCCATGGGATTGCTTCTTCCCAGCGCACCAGATGGGCTGTGTGAACTTGATGCCCAAGCTCAGGAGCATCAGCACTCAGGCTCTGCCACAGCAGACCCTTGGAAGGTCAATTTTCACCACCTGTATTCACAGGTTACCAGCTCACAGCTTCAGCCTTCCCCTCTGGAAGGGCTGGGGTCACACACAAGCCATGAACTTGCTCCACATCTCTTCTGGAGAACAGCAGCACAGCCAGGCCTCACCTACAACCATTTTCCAACCTGACCAGTGCACACCTGGACAAACAGCAGGTTTTCCCTCTGCCTGAAGAGGCCATGCCCTGCATGCCCTCTGCTCTGTCCTCTGCTTGAGTTTCAAAGACCTCCTGGCATCCCTAAGCCTAAGATGGGTACGAGGAGCAGGAGCAAAGGAAATCTTACCCTTACAACCGAGAGCAGGCGGATGTAGTCCCCCAGGAGCTCAGCCAGGAGGAAGAAGTCATTGTTAGCCTGTTCATGGTGCAGCTGCTCAATCTTCTCCTCCACCTCAGCCAGCTGGGACAACGCCCGGGAAAGGGCTGTGTTGTCCTCGGAGCTTCCCAGCATGGCCAGACTCTTGGCAAACTGGGCTGTGTTCAATGCCAGCTCTGGGGAATGGGATGAGGGTCAGGACATGGGCCTGGTGCACCAGGAGTTCCCCAGCACAGGGTTCAGCCCTTGGAGCTGCCTTTCCATAGCTCCAGGAGGTACCAGCTGGAAGAGCCAGCACTGGCTCAGTCAGAGCTTACAGCTCCCAGCCATAAGGAAAAGGGAAGCAGCCAAGTGGGAGGACAGGCACAGCTTTGCAGAAGTCAGTCAAAACATGCAAAGGAAAACATCCCCACTCCCAGAGGTCAGCTCTGCTCAGGTTTGCTACAGCAGCCTTCAGGCCCATGAGGATAGGCTGAGGGAATTAGGGTTGATCAGCCTGAAGAAGAGAAGGCTCCAGGGAGACCTCAGAGCCCCTGCCAGTGCCTAACAGGGCCCCAGGAGAGCTGGAGAGCGACTGGGGACAAGGACCTGGAGTGACAGGACAAGGGGAAATGAGTTCCCACTGCCAGAGGGCAGGGTTAGATGGGATATTGGGAAGGAATTCTTCCCTGTGAGGGTGGTGAGGCCTTGGCACAGGTTGCCCAGAGCAGATGTGGCTGTCCCATCCCTAGAAGTGTCCAAGGCTGGGTTGGACAGGGCTTGGAGCAACCTGGGATAGTGGACGGTGTCCCTGCCCATGGCAGGGGGGTAACAAGATGGACTTTAAGGTCCCTTTAGCCCCCAAGCCATCCTGGGATTCTATGATCCCACAGGACACAGGTTCCCTTCCACACTACCATCCCAAGCTTGTGGAGCTGGACAGAAGAACTGGAGTGACCATTTTACATCTGTCTCCCAGAAGGAAGGGACAGAGAGTCCTTTATAGCACTGTCCCAGCTCCTTGCAAGTGTCCCTGGCACACCTGGCCCTGGTGGCCCCCTCCAGTCACACACAGGGCGTGAGTGTCCCAGCCCAAATGTCACGGGTCACCTTTGCGGTGGTTCACCAGCGTCTCCACCACAGCGTGCAGCTTCCGCAGCCGCTGGTCCTCGCACTCCACCTCCTGAAGCTTCTCCTCAAACCACTGCAAAGGGCAAATGCAGAGCTGATTCCCACAAGTGGGGCTTTCCCTGCACCCAAGCTGAAGCTGGGAAGGGCTCTGGAGTGAGGACAGGGATGGCCCAAAGGTGCCCGGGCACTTACCATGTCAGATTCGTTCATCTTGATGGTCATTTTACTGACAGCATCCGTGGCTTTGTTGAACATCTTCATTATTCCTGCTCCACTCAAGGTCTGGGTTCCTACTGCTCTTGGGAGCTGGAAAGGAATGGAACAGTTTGCTTTGCCATAGGAGATTGAGCCAGGCTGTGAGAGCTGGGGGTGTTCACCTGGAGAGGAAAAGGCTCTGGGGAGACCTTAGAGCCTCACTGAGTGTCTAAAGGGGCTCCAGGAGAGCTGGAGAGGGACTCTGAACAAGGCCTGGACAAGGGGAAATTAGTTTCCACTACCAAAGAACAGGGACAGATGGGATATTAGGAAGAAATTCTTCCCTGTGAGGATGATGAGGCTCTGGCACAGGTTTTCCAGAGAAGCTGTGGTTCCCCCATCCCTGAAAGTGTCCAAGGCCACTGGATGAGGCTTGGAGCAACCTGGGATAGCAGCAGGTGTTCCTGCCCATGGCAGGGGGTGGAATGAGATGGGCTTTTTAAAGTCCCTTCCAGCCCAAGCCATTCCATGATTCTGTTTTGCCCATGAGGCAACTGCTGAGTGATCCCTCCCTGCCCTTACCTCAACCCACAAGCCTTTTGTTTATTTTCTCCCTCATGTTCAGCTGAGGGGATGGTTCAGTAGCTTTGGTGGGCACCTGGTGCCAACACCAGCTCCCACTCTTACAGGGTGTTCTGCCACTTCCCGCTGAGCTTTGTGGGATCCTGCCTCATTGACTGCTCAAGAACCATTTCCTTCAGCATTTCCAAGGATACCTTACTGCACCCTACTGACCTCCTCCTTCTCCAAGAACTCCCTGACGTCCGGGTCCTGCAGCATGGTTGGATGGCTGACCACTCTCCGTAGGTACCTGTGGGAGGAACAAATCCAGGAGTTACTTTGGTAGCAGCAAATCCAGCTTTTGATTTTAAATCTTTAAACCATCACAGCAACACAGCTTGGTATTTATTCCAGAACAGCAGTTGGGGAGCTGGAAATCAGAGCCAACAACTGTTCTAATTCACCCACCAGTTCTCCTATCTCCCTGGGGAATTTGTGGTGATGCCACCATGAAGACCAGGCCTGCCAGACCTCTCTGAGGTCCCTCACTCAGTTCAGGGACAGCTGATGGGGTCATACCTCTCAAGAGCAGCCCGACGTTTTTCTAGGAACTCTGCAGAGGAGGAATCCTCTTTCCCAACTTTCACTTTGGTCATGCCTAGCACAGAAGGAAGATGTGATTAATGAGCTGCCCTAAACTCTACACTCAAGGTAAAGTGGTTTATTACAGACTACCAGGGTGACAGTGGAGGAGAGCAATCTTACAACAGGAATTAGACTTTGGAAATTTGAAATCTGCTCGTACCCAAGGAACTGACATGCAGGAAAGAGGCAAAGCAATGGGCTGAACTCAAGTGAACAGCAATTCAGTGACACCACAGAGGTTTTACTCTTCACCAAGCAGGTGGGGAAGCATCTGTGAACTCCATCAAGGATTTAAGTCCAGAGCTCCAAGTATGGAGCCAGAGCTTTGTGTGTGCCACAGAACCCAGATTATTCTCCCTGTCTACTCTGCAGCTTCCCTATCAGCTCTGAGACTGCTGCAGGCCCAGGCTTCTGATGGGCACAGAGCTCACCATCAGAAGGACTCACAAGAGCTGTGAAGTGCCAGCCCTGGTGCTGTGCAGCTCCTCACTCACCTATGAGGCTCTTCTCGGGTGGCGGAGGGACAATGAACCCGTTCTGGGCGTGCTTCTCCGACAGCTTCTCATAGAGCCCCAGGAAGTCACTGAACCTCCTTTTGACTGAGAACTGCTTGCTCCTGAACATCGGCATGCTGGTCTGGGGAAGAGATGACAACTGGGTCACACGCCCCCAGGAAAGCCTGGCCCTGCCAGCTCTGCCTGCTGGCACCTCTGAAATGAAGTGGGACAGTACCAGCTCAGCAAGATGTGAGCTGTGACCAGAGCAAGTTTTGGCCCAGGTTTTCCACTGTTTCTCTCCCAGCTGGGCTCTCCCTGGAGCCAGCAGCAGAATTAATGGCATTAAATAATGAGCAGCTGTTCCTGCAGCCATGGGCTGCTTAGTAAGCCCTGCCCACTGCCCAATCCCATCAACCCTGCTCCACACAGGAACAGGGACACACCCCTCAGGCCACCTAAAGACTACAGGGGCCACCAGTGCTTTGGATTGAGCAGAGCAGGAACTAAGAATAACAAGCACTCTAGCCTCTTCTTCAGACCACAGGTTGCCTGTTGTCCAGCAGCCATGGTACAGGCTGCTGGAGCAACTTTCCAGAGCAGGACTCCAAAGCATTCCAGCAGTTGCATTTCTGATGGAAACTGAGCGTAACAGGTCCTGATGTGAATGCAACTACAGCAGCAGCTTTGCAGAGAGTGTTGAGCTCAGGTCAGCCCAATCTGATGCTGCTGCTGACACAGAACCTTCAGCAGCAGCCCTGGGCTCAGGGACTCTCCCAATGGATGTCATTCCTGCTGCTCCCTCCAATGCTGAGCATCCCTCTCAGCCAAGGCTGCAAAGAGGCAACTGGCTGTGAAAATAAAGCCAGCCTCCTTTCAAATAGATTCCAGCCCTATTCCTCTGCTAGGCTCATCCTTTGTGGATTATAACTCCTGAATCCACAGAACAAGGCATTCAGGCCTCCTGTTTATCTAGGTCACTGCTGGCTTGGCTAAGGACAGACAGCCCAGCTGCCTTTAAGCACGGAAAAAAAATTGGGAGAGTTAGACACAGAGGGGTTAGACATACCTGTGTTGACACTTTGTAGGCTACGTAAGCATTCATGCCATCCCCTAAGGAAAACAGAAACGAGGTGTTGGGATCACAACATCAGCACTTTCCACTATTCCCTGGACACAAAGCACAAGGCTCCTGATCTTTTCCTGCCTCGGTGATCCTGATTTTGGGTCTGATGGAGCCCTGGATCTTCCTGAAAAACTAGAGGCAGCATCCTGCTGCACGGCCCTGGACTCCTGCCCAGCAGCCACTTCCCAACCTGCTTATGCCTCCCCACACTTCCTACGGGAGCGAGCACTGACAATTGAGCACTTGTTGTGCCAGCAGCCTCTGGGCTGGCTCCACACATCTGCTCAGACCCCAACAATTCGGAGGCTGTGGGGCACATGAAACAGTCTATTCACGGGATGCAAGTCAGGCTGGATGGGGCTGGATCCTGGAACACCACAGGCAGTTTGCTCCAGCTCACACAGAAATCCCCTTGTTCACCTGGCAGTTCATCTGAAGGTTATCCTCTGAGCTCCAGTGCTACCCTTAAGATACAGCTGATTTACACCTCCCAGCTCCAGAGAACACAAGCCATGGAGTGTGAACAAGCTGCCACTCGTGGGGCTGCTCCGCTGGCTGGGATCAGATGTCACCTTGGGTTATCTGCACCCCAGGAACTTCCACATGGCTGGTCATGACACTCTGACCCCTCTTTCAATAGACAGAAACCCTCTTGCTTCTCATTTTGAAGCTGGAGTTGCTTTCCTGGCAAGCCCAGCTTCCAGGGAATGTGCCAGAGCATGGAATAATGCACTCAGTTTCAGGTTAAGGGAATTTTGCTTACCCCGTGCCAGCTCCACACAGGGCATTGCTGCCTGGAGGTCATGCCAAGTTGGTCACCACAGTGCCAGGCATCAAGAATCCCAAAAACTTGGCTCCAGGCTTTCTAAAACCTGCCTCTGCCTTGCTTGTTCTCAACCTGGGCTTCGTGTAGCATCATTTCTTTAAGATGCCAGAGGAAGCCTTGGAAACGTTATTCAAGGATGAGGTTTGTGCTTAGAGACAGCCCAGAGGCTGCAGGGCCCAGCCTGGCTCCCCCAACCCTTTCACCATGCAGGACTGCAACTCACCAACTTTCTCCGGGTCGCTCACTCCCACAGTCAGGTCAAATTTGTCCTCCTGCTCCTCTTCCTCCAGCTGTTGGAGAAAGCACAGAGGGACAGCAAGTCAAATCCAGGAAATCAGGGTTCGACCCACCCCAGACCATTATGGTGAGCTTGTCCTCCTGCCAGGGCACCTCTAGAACTCAGCCTGGCCAGGACTGTTCTAGAAAGCTTTCCAGCTCCTCGCTGTGTCCAGGCAAGGATCCCAAACTGGGTTTGTCATTCCTAACCCACTGTCTGCCCAGACTGAGGCACAAACTGCTCAGCCCCAAGAAAAAACTGCAGAGCTCCAGTTCACAGCTTGAATCCTCAGGACCAGATCCACCACTCTGATAGCTCTGGAAGGAATCTGGACTTCCACACGAGCAGGAATGCCAGCAGGCTGACCTGAGCCCCACTGCAGTGGTATCAGTATCAGACTGATGGCCTGAGACACAAATCAGGGCATTCAATAAGGCAATTACATATTAATTACATCATTTAAGATTCATGTTTACAACTGAGTACAGAGAGGTTCCTGCCAAAGACAGTTTGAAACCCGCAGGACACTTTGGAATTCTCACCTCCTCATAACTCTTTGAAAGGTTTCTAGAAGAACTTGCTGCTATGTCTAACGAGGGCAAAGGACTGGATGGTTTGGCCACCTCCTTCTTCTGGTTGTTCTGAGTGTTGTCAAGGGACAGCTCCACAGTGGCATCTGTCAAAAGAAGTTTGCAAGGGTCAGCCTCTCTCTTGGGGTTTCTGGAAAGGCAATTGCAATATTCTCTGATTCATGGGATCCAGGAAGTAACAACAGTCTGAATCAGCAAAGAAATCCATAGGGAGAACACCTGTAAGACTGGGAAGAGCACGACAAAGCACTGTCACTGCAGTAAGAGCATTTGGTCAATCCTGCTGGACAACATGATGTTAATCCAATGAACTTCTTATTCCAGAAGGTGCCAGGCATCACTTCTCACTGATCACCTCCTTGCTGTGTGCTTGAGGAGCTGCACCCTGCAGCAGCTAAAGCCAAGGTATATTTTACCTGGCACATGGGCCAGCCTGGGAGGAAGGCTCCTTCCCAGGTCACCTCTCCACCTGGAGGATGTAAAACTTCCACCTCTAAGCAGAAGTATCCAGAACTGACTCTCAGCCCATCATGCCAGGGCTGAGGAATGTCTGACCTTCCTCATTTTCCCCTGCTGAGGGGGGCTGTGTTTCCTGTTCCTTGGGAACAGCCAGGTGTCTACTAGAGATGCTTCTTTCACTGGTTTGGAGCCAGGAGAAGGTGGAGAAAGAAAACCCTTTAACTCTGAGGAGGCACTCATCATCTTAAGCCATTATTTGTGGCTTAAGACAACAAAAGCAACCCTCATTTTAATCCTCTTCATCTCCCAAACAGTCCTGTGACAGGATTATCCTAGAGACCTGGTGGAGGCTGCTCCGACCTTCCCGAGCACAATACCAGAGAAAGTGGACTCAAACGTGTGTTTGAGATAAGGAACTATGATCTGCTTTTGGTTATGGGTATTTTAGGACTATCACTCCAGGCCTGGAGCTGAAAGAGGCCCAGCACACACAGACTCACCTGCAAATAGGTCCTGATCATCCTGCTCCTCATGAACTCCGTTTTCTTTGGAGGAGCTGCTCACAGGGAGAGGAGGCTCTTCTTTCAGGGCCGGGGAGTTGCTCTGTGAGAGGATTAAAAGGTCAAAGACAGGTCATTTACACTGAGGGATGGAGGGGCAAACACATCACCTTCCTTGTCCACACCCTGTGCCCTTCCACTCACCCTTCAGCATCACCCTTTCTGCTACTTTTAAGGACAAGAAGTGTCACACCAAACTCCAGAGCCAGTTTCTGCTCAGAAAGGACCATCCTGGCCACTGAGAGCAGGCTTGGGGACAAGGGGACAGCCCACCCAAGAGCTTTTATGCCAACCAGTCCTCCCCACTAGAAGACAGAGCTGCTCCAGCATTCCTGCCCGCATCCAAAATCATGCCTCATTTTGCAGGCAGACTGATGATCCCAAGGAAGAAGGGGACAGCAAGTGCTGTTCTGTAGGTCCCAGCAGAGAACAGAACAGGTCTTTGATGGGCAGTAAATGGAGCTCTATTAGAGACTCCAAACCAGCAGCTCCTTGGCACTCTCTCCAGCAAGGAAGAGCCATCGGATCACGTCGCTCCTGAAGGAGTGATGCTGTGCTGGGGCAGATTTTCCCTGAGGTGGGCTCACATCTTTGTGTGGTAAAAACAAAATAGCCATCGAAACACTCCCTTGATGGTAAGAGCTCCTGTATTTTAGGATGTTTTCCTAGAGGAGGGACTGCTCCTAGCTTGGATCACAGCAGTTAAAGGCACGAGCTGTTTGTTAGTGATGTAGAGTGAGGAGCAGAGACCCTCCATGGGTCAAACATCCCCCCCAGGGTCCTTCAGACTAGTGTCCAAGCCAACAAGAGGACTGGTACCAGTGGTGACTTATGAGGAAAGGGCTCACAAAGCTCCTCTGCTCCACCAGGAAATCTTCAGGCTCATAAAGAACCCCACTGCGCATGAACAAAGTGGTTTTCTACTACAACTGCTTCCCAGTTTGCCTAGATTTAGTTCCTCAGTTTCTTAAGTTCCTCAGACACGAAAGCACCATGCCCTGTTCCTACTTCTCCATCTGCTGCTACAGAGGAGTCGTGGCCCATACATGACACCAGCCACCTCTGGGGCCGGATTCAGCACCCCCCAACACCTCACATGCAGGCAGAGGTCCCCCGTGCCAGCCTGGCTCTCACCACAGGGAAACAGAACTTGTTTGGGAAGAGCTGATCCTTGGAGGCTGCCCTAGAAAGGACCGTGGTCACACAGGGATCCAACCCCTGTCAACAGACAGATGAGGTGCAGCTCTGGTTCTGCTCAGGTGTGACCCAAACCCTTCCCTGCTGGTTCCCCAGGTGCTGCTGAGCCTCCTGAACACTGGCAGCCAGGCAGATCTGCCTCCCCTGCCTCCCAGAAAGTGTTTTCCTAATGTTCAAGGGCAGAGACAAGCAAAGCCACCAGGTCACAAGAACAGGCACATATTAGTTATGACAGTGGCTTCCACAACAAAGCCAAACATCTGATAAGCTGCTGTGGCTCACCAGCCTCCCCTTCCAGCACAGGGATCTGTGATTCCCATGAAATCCCACGGCACTCGCCCCTCTTGGTGGGCCACAAACCATCAAGCCACCTCCTACATCCTCCAGCTCTTCACCACAGAAAGGTCCTGAGGAGTTCCAGACCACCTCCATGAGCTGGTGTAGCCACAGGTACAGCACCTTCCTCTTGCAAGGCCCAGGGATGGACTTTCCCAGGTTTCCAAACATAAAACCTAGCTGCTGTTTTGCCCAGAGCAGTGAGTTCCACCCTCACAAGGTCACAATCTACCCACATTCCCCCAAATCTCCCTTTTTTCCTGCTGCAAAGGGGAAACACGAGCACGGCTCACAGACACCAGGCAGGAGCTGCACCAGAAGCAGGGCAGAGACAGCTCTGCCTTGGTGTCAGTGGCAGGAGAAGCTTGGCCAGGCCACTCCCAGCAGATTCATCTGGTCATGGCCACAATCTCCTGCTCAAGGCCTCCCTAGGCTAGAAAACTGCAAAATGTTCCTGGAGAACTTCCTGCCACAGACACCAACTCCTCCTGTGCTGCCAGCTGGATCAAGCAGGCTGGAAAAAGTCTGGGTGAGGTGGACAGAAGCCCCTGGAGCTCAGGGAATCAACCCTACAACCCCCACAATCAACCCCCAATTCCAGCCTCCAGGAAGGGCTTCTGTGGCCCCTCTAGCTGAGACCCTTGCTCCAGCAAAATGCTGATCCCAAGGACCAGAGGCCAGTGGCTGACTGGGGAAATTCAGCTGACTGGGATCCAGCTTGGGAAAGCACCAGTCAGTTTTAGCTCCCCTCCTGCCTGCTGGTCACTGCCTGGAGCAAATCTGGGACAACACCAGCACGGGTTAATGTCAACAGCCTCCAGCAACCTGGACTTGCTGCACAGGAGACTGCTGGAAACAGGGAAAGCACACCTTCACACCTCCACCTTCAGCATGGATCTGTGCAGCAGCACCGGGGTCGCTGAACATGCACCAGCAAAGCCTCCAAGACGCTCCTGCAGCCCAGCACAAAGCCCTGTTGAGTAGGGGACACTGGATGCCTCCTGCCACCTCACCCCCAATATCAAACTGAAGGTACCATGGCAGCCCCACATGAGGGGACCAGAGCTGACGATGCTGGGGGAGGGCAGATGGGGCTTCCTCCCCCAGCGAAGCCACACAAGCCCCGCAGTGAAGAGGCTGAGCTGTGGCTGCCGCTGTGGGATGGCCGTGAGGGCCCTTGGAGCCCACCTCGTCCCAGCGGCTGCCACGGGCAGGAACACCTTCCAGCAGAGCAGGCTGCTCCAGCCCCACCAACCCGGCCTCGGGCAGCGCTTCTGCAGGAACGGAGAGGCCACAACCGGGGGCACACGGGGAGCGGCCGAGCACAAGGCGAGCTCCAGCCTTTTCTCAGCCCCACAGCCACGGGAGCCGCTTCGTGAGCCCCGCCCGGCCCCGCGGCTCCCCCTGCAGGGACACGAGACCAGAGGCATCGCCCTCCCCCTTTATTCTGGGGGTCCGGGGCTGTTCCGCACTATTTTCACCGAGCCAGGAGGATGCCCCGGGCAGCTCCTCGTCCCACACGGGCCCGGCCCCGCAGCGCCCCCGGGGCGGCGCGCAGCCCGCGGCCGCACTC
>WBNO01016308.1:632133-657490 GCA_013400575.1 Peucedramus taeniatus | reverse complement strand
CGGCCCCGCTGCCGGCGGGAGTGCGGGAGCGCGGGGCGCCGTGTCACCGCAGCGCCCCGGCTGAGGGGCCGCGGGACCCCGGACAGCGAGCCCGTGTCCTCTCGACAGCCCGGGGAGCACTCCCATCTCGCCCAGAACACTCCGGGCTGAGCCCCTTCCCCCCGAAAAACCATCCCAGTCTGAGCCCCGTACGCCCTGAAACCGTCCCAGGCTGAGCCGCATAACCGAGAGGCGTCCCAGCACGAACCCCATACAAACTCCGGGACACCCCAGAATGAGCCCTATGCCACTCCAGACATCGCAGGATAAGCCATATTCGCCCCCAAGATGTTCCAGGATAAGTCCCAGACCCTGACGATGGCACAGGATGAACCCCATAGAGTCACCAGGACGTCCTAGGATGGGCCCCAAACCACTTAAGTCATCCCAGTATGAGTGAGATACCCACCAAGATTTTGCAAGATGAACCTCAGACCTTAAAAATGCCCAGAATGTATCCTCTACCCCAACCAAGACAGCCCAGGATGAGACCCACACCCCTCAAAGCATCTCAGGATAAGTTCTATACCACCACACACAGCCCAGGATAAGCCTCATAGCCTGGAGATAGACCAGGATGAGCCCTATAACCCCCACAGAACAGCCCAGGAGGAACCCCATACACCTAACAAACCTCCAAGGATGAGCTCCGCAACCTCAAGACATCCCAGGATTAAACCCATACTCCCACAAGACAAACCCAGATAAACCCCACACACACCCCTCAAGACATCCCAGGATGAGACACCTTGAAGATGTCTTAGGATTAACCCCATACTATACCCAAGACAGCCCTGGATGAGCTCCATACACCCCAAAATATTCCAGGGTGAGCCCCAAACACCCCCTTTCCCCCAAGACAGTGACAGCCCACAGTCATGGGTCACCACCATCCTGAGGGGCTAACGATGCTCTCAGGAGAGACCAGCAGGAGCTGGGCAGGGCAGATGAGACACCCTAGACTTCCATCAACTCTGGATTAAGGGAGAGCATCCAGAAGCAGGTGACTGATCTGGGGGTCCCGCAAGGCACCCCTCAGCTGGATTCATTCCTGGGTGCTGCCCCATGGAGAGGGTCTGTTTCTCCAGGTGGGGAGCACTGGGTGCTGTGAGCCACTTAGGAGAGTAACAAAGAAATGGGTTTTCCTTCTTTTCCCTCAGCTGTCTTCTGTTATGAAGCAGCAAAATCCAGCAGAGATCTCCAACCTTCCATGCTAGAAAACTTGGTCTAGCACACGTTTGCAGCCAGGTCACACTTTCATCCCTCATCCACACTGGCGCCCAGGCAAGGAGCAAACAGAAAACAGAACACAGCTTATCCTTATCTGAAGGACTTGCCAGTGTCCTCCCCTATTCCTCCTATCAGTGAGCAGCTGCAAATTCCCTTCTGTCTGAAATTCTCCCTGGGATTTGTAACAGCAAGGTCTGTTCTTTCACTGGCAGGTGAGACCCCACACTGGAATCCTCCCAGATTGCCTCAGTGGGCTTGGAATGAGGGGCTCACCCCATGGAGAACCTGCCAGTGTCACTCTTGAAGAGGGTGGCTAGGAATGAACACAGCTGTCCCAGAAAACTCCCTAAGGATAAAGCATAAGGAGCATGTACATCCTTTAAGATGAGGAGGAGAGGCAGCAGGAGGAGATACAGCTGCCAGAAGGATTGGGAGGTCCTGCCAGCTGGACTTCACACTCTGTGAAGGAGAAGGAACTGACCTACCTTGATGAGCAGTGGAAATAATCCCACCCAAGCCCTCACAGCCTTACTCTCTATAAACTCTCCCTTTGGCCCCCAAAGGATTCCCCTTTTAAAGGAATAGTTTTATCCACTCAAGGTTGAAGCTTGGGCAGTCTGAGGATGAGAAAACTTTCTGCTGCAAACCTCTTTTGAATACACACCAGGCTTTGGGTGTCAGGTTTAGACCTCTGGGTGGGTGGAGGTGGCCCAGTCCCAGTTGTCCCACAGGATTAGGAGAAATCCCACCATAAAACCAGGCAGGAGTTACCAAGATTCCCACAGTGGGAGCAGACATTGCACGCACAGAGCCTCAGATACAAAAGTGAGGGTCAGCTTGGGGTAGTCAGAATTGCTCAAGGTACTTCATTGTGACTACAACTGGAAGACTTCAGACTAAATAGCCTTTGGGAGCTCACCAGAGACAAGAGGTGCTTTATTACCCACCCACACATGTTTAAGATATCCCCACCATATCCTTCCATATGTGCACCAATCTTTACGTCCCTATCATGACAAGCTCTGACTTATCTTCCCCACCACATCCCTTCTTTCCCAGCCCATTCCCCTCCCTATGTGCTCAGGTGTGTGGGGCCTTTGATCCCCTCTCCAAGTACTCCTTTTTCCTCCTCGATCCTCTGAGCATCCCTCCCTTCTTCCTTGCCTTTTGCCAGATCCCTGTCCCAGGCCACAGATCTCCCTGCCCAGCAATGCCCATAGGGCCACTGTGCATCCAACATAAGCTGCCCCCAGGAGCCAGAGGAGCTCATTAATCACCTTTTATTTAATTCAAGCACTGTACAGAAAGTGCCGTATACAAAATCCCCACCCAGGTGCTTCCAGCGACCCTGTGCCCCGCCTCAGCCCCTGCCATGACCCAGCACCCACCAGTGCCAGGGGGAGGCCAAAATAAGTTACACCCACCCACCCCCGTGCTCCCGGGCACCGGGACAGGGCAGCATCAGCCCCTTGGCACCAGCCCTGCCCCTGCCCGTGTCACCCAGAGTGCCCTGCACCAGGGTAAGCGTTCACTTCCAAAGCCACGGCATTGGGCCCCGCCCGTTCCTGGCACCACTGGCTCCAGAGCCCATCCCCAGCTGCCAGGGCTCAGCAGAGCATGTCAGCCTCCGTGGGCAGCGGGGAGCACCTGCAGGGAAAGGATCAGGCTGGAGTATCAGGGTGCTGATGTGTCCCAAAGAAGCGGGAGCAAAGGCACCGGGATCAGCTCAGCCCAGTAGATATCTGGAGATAATTCCAAGGGGGGATGGAAGCAGTGAGCCCCCTGTGCTGTCTGCTCCTCTCCCCCTGGGAGATACCCAGGAGAGCCATTCCAGGCAGTACTCACTCAGCCATCTTGGTTGCCAGGTGGTAGACAGTCTGCTTGTCCAGGTAGCGGCAGAAGAGCAAGACAAGGTTGCTGGGCAAGAAGAGAGGCTCTGCCAGTGAGGCTGTAGGCAGGCGTGACAGCTCCTGGGACATCAGGTACACTGTGTCCGTCCTGGGGGCGCCAGCACAGGGGGTGAGCAGCCCATGGAGCAGTGACAAACCCTCCCCCCCAGCTCACACAGTCCCTCACCATGCCTCGAAGTCCCCTATGCATGGCTTCAGTGGCGCATGTGAGGACAGCAGCCTCTCTCCGTGGCTCAGCAGGGAATAGAGCAAGGAGATGCCAAACTGCAGGAAAGCACCAGGAGTGTCACAGCCAGCAGCAGCGGCACTCCAGGGACACAACAAGGCTCAGGGCCACATACCTGGTTCTTCAAGGCCAGGGTGAGGGGGAACTCCGAAGACTCGGGTAGAGGTCGGGTGAGCTCCTGCAGGACCTCGATGAGTTTGCTGAAGGTCATCTCACCCACCACCTCATTCAATGGGCTGTACAGCAGGGGGAGAGACTGGGCAGGGCAGAGGGGAGAGCAGGAATCTGAGATCCTTTGACCGGTCACAGCCACACCCCCATCCCAGCACTTGGAGGGGAGGGTCACTGCCACCAGGGCTGCTGGTGGGTGACTCCTGGAGACCTTCTCTTCCCCATGGATGGGGAAGAGGCTCCTCTCTCATGCTAACCCCACAAGACAGGCCCCCCTCATTGCCCAGGGTGCCACACCCAGCAAGAACAGAGGAGAAGGGAGACAGCCCAGGCCATCCCTGCCCTGGCTGGAAGCACTTGCCTCATCCAGCATGTCCTTCTTCATGAGGAAGGGCAGGTGGTAGGTGACTGTCAGCAGGATCTTCTCCCTTTGCTCTCCAATCAGGTGGGGCAGCAGCCGGGTCACCAGCTTCTTGCCCTTCCGCACACACAGCAGTTGCAGGAATTCATCTTCTGCCTCCCTGGGATCAAAGGCTCCATTGGCACAAATCCCAAGGGACCTGGAGCATCTCTGTCCATCCAAAAGGAGCAGCATCAGCTCCACTAGAGGACAAGGTTCACAGGCAGGGTCAGGACAGGAGTGCAGTAGCACATGGAAGGAAGGACCCAATCCTCCTGAAACCCAAACCTGCTCATCTATGACCATCTCACATCCACATGGACCAGGATATGCTGCCTGCTCCCCTTTCCCCACAGCACAGACTCACTCTTCAATGCTGCAAGCCCTGATTTTCAAGGCTTGGTAGATACTCTCCACTTTTTGGCTCTTCTGCTCCTGCCTCTGGGGCTGTTGCTCCCCCAGGGACATTTTCTGTTGAACCTCCTCTACTTCCAGCAGCTGCAGGAAGAGCTGAAGAAATGACACAGGGTAAGGAGGAAGCTTGGAGCATCTTCCACCAACTGGCTATCCAGAACCCTGCCTAGGTAGATGTCCCCTTAGAGAAATCCCTGGATGAAAAAACAGAAAACCTGGATCACCCTGCCCTTCCCCAAATCACCACTCACCTTCTCGATCCTGTGCAGCGCCCGCAGCCGGTGGGTCCCTGCAGCCTTTGGGAGGGTAGAAAGGAAGGCACAAAGGTTACAGCCATCCCCAGACACTACCACCAGCCCAGTGCTGGGCCAGCTGCTTTCTGGGGATCAGAGGTGACTTCAGGATACAGAGCAGTCACATGGGGAAACCATGGTCAGCTACAACTGGCCAGAGCCCAATCTCACCCCTTGGCTGGGCACAAGCTGCCACTGCTGAGGTGGTACCTCCTCCAACTGTGTGCCCCATCCCACTGCTCAGGGCAGCTCCTAAAGCAGCATTCCTGGCAACTCAGGGCCCCAGCCAGCCCAGCTTCCCTTAACCTACCTCCTCCTCTAGGAGGGCGTGGTGCACAGCATCGATGGCCCGGCGAGGGCTGTAGCAGGTGGACACTGTGACCTGGCCCAGCGACCCCGCGATGCGCACCACTGCAGAAGAGCGGGAACATGGTGACACCACATCCCAAAACTCCTTACCCATCCCCCCAACACCTGCCCCAGCCCCTCACCAGAGTCATAGGTCTCCACTTTTTGGATGAATGGCGTGACCAGCTTGGGGGGCTTGTTACGCCTGCCCAGCAGCTCCTCCTCCGCCTGTTTGTGCTCCAGCCTGTGGTAGTAGGTCTGTAACAACAGGAAAAGCCAGGAGTCCCCTCCATGAGTCCTGGAGGGTTTCTCCAGCTCCCAAAGCCCCACCCTGAGGGGAACAAGCTGCAGATGCTGCCAGCAGGAGCTCACCTGGTAGTAGTAGTCATCATCCATATTCTCACTCTGCAGCTGCATCATCTCCACCTTGACAACCCAGTCCTTCTCCTTGGAAGTCATCAGCCCAGCATAAGGGTCCACTTTCCGAGACCACAGCTTCTTGGGGGAGACACTGGCACAGGAAAAGAACTCAGCCCACTGTGACCACCCAGAGCCCCCCTGCCCCGCACCCAAAAGACCCCCCCCATACCTCTGCACTTGCCTCCCCTGCCGCTGCATCAGGATGCGCTGGTGCTGGGGGTGCAGCTGAGTCATGTGGCTGGGTGTGCTGCAGGGGACACCACACAGGGGTCAAGGAGAGTTTTGGGACACCCAGCTGCTTTGTAAGGCCCCTCCAGTCCTATCCCAACATCCCACTCCTGCTACCTGAAGTTCAGCTGGCCCGTGGCTGAGGGGCTGAAGAAGACAGCAGGGTCCAAAGAAGAGGACATGGGCCTGAAGTGCACACCCAGGGGCTGCGTTGGGCTGCCCACGGCGGGGGAGCCAGGCTGGAAAGGGGTCGGAGGCACATACCCCACTGTCTGAGAGGGAGAGAGGAGATCAAGGGTCTGAGCCTTCCCCTCTGAACATCCCAGAGGGGTCAGCCAGCTTCGTGCTGGTTTCTGGCTCCCATTCCTATGGCAAAGTGCTACCTACAGTCACTGCCACTCTTCCTGTCCCCTGCCACTCCAGGGCCACAGCAGTGGTTCAAAGCCCACGACATTACCTGGTTGGGAGTGAAGAGTGGAGGGGGTCTGCAAGCCGGCAGGAAGGGCTGAGGAGAGCACGGGGAGCGAGGAGATATCAGGGGTGCCTGGTGCAGAGCAGGAGACAGGAGGTGTCACTCAGACAAGCCTGTCCTTGAGGCTGCACCTCCAAGGAGGGGAGGCAGAGAAAGAAGGGATGCAAGAGCACCCCCAAATCTGTTACCTGCTGGAGAAGGCACTGGGGAAAAGGCTTGGGGGACATCAGTCTTAAGTCAGGGCACTTGAGCCGGGGAGAGCCCCCATAGCCTCTCTGCACAGGAGAACCAAGGAAGTCGAGAGCCATGTTGGGAGACGGTGGAGGCCTCTCCAGAACCTGGAGGATGGCTTTATCCTGTGGGGAGGAGGCAGCAGTAGGTGGGAACAGGGCACAGCTGGGAATAGTTTAATTCCCTCAGCAACAGTCAGCTCACTAAAACCTTTGGTCATTGCTCAATCAAGACCATGCAGCAGCTGGGCTCCCACTCTGGTAGTGTGGAGCAGCTGGAAACCCCCAGGAACACTCAGTGTGGGGGTTCCAGTCCCCCCAAACTCAACAACTTTGCCTTCAAACCCAGGCTTGGCTTTGGGTGGGCACTCATAGCCTCAGCACCCAAGACACATCTGTGCACCTCCAGAGCCATTTGGAAATGCCCCAGGTGTCCCAAATTCCCTTGTGAGACCCTTGTTCTAGAGTAGTGGGGAGCCCTTAGGCACCCCTGAAGGCCTGGCTGGAGGTACCCACCTCCATCATGAGGTGGCGCGGGACACTGCCAGGGCAGGAGCCCCACGCCGTGGGATCCATCGCTGGCTGGAAAACAGGGAGATGTTGGCATGAGGCAAGTGAACAGGACAAGAGAGCAGGGGACACCCTGCCTCATCACCAGACAGGTGGGGACATTTTTACCATGTCCTCCTTGCCAATCTCTTCCCAGCCAGTACCAATCCCACTGTCCAGCACTGCCGAGTCCTGCCTCTGCAAGGAAAGGGGAGTTAAAGGTCTGCCTCCCTGCCCCAGTGCCCTCTGTGGGGCAGGACCCACAGGTGTGGGGATGGAGGGGAGAGCAGCAGGACCCCCTGTCTGCTCACACATCACCTCCAGTGGGGGTTTGCTCCGCACAGCTCTCATCACTGCTGGGTCTCTCAGTTCATTGGGCTCCTCAAAGCACTCCTGATCTTCCTCCTGTTCCTCAGTCTCCAGCTCCTCTACCTCTTCCTCCAACTGAGAGTTAACCTGCTCCATCTCTGGCTCTATCCCACTTTCCTCCTCGGCCAGCTCCTCCAGCTGCTCAGCTGCTCTTCCAGTTGCCTCTACCAGTGCTTTGGCCACCTCAGGGCTCATCTCCGGTACCACGAGGAGTTTTGGGACATTCTCCTCTGTGGAGTCTCGGTCTTAGAGGGGGGGAAGCAGCACACAGCAGAGTGGGTGAACGCCCAGGCAGTGCCCACCAGGGTGTCTGCTCCCCCCGAGTGCAGGCAGGTCTCTCCAACACCAGGACTCCCCTGAGGTCTTACCTAACCCGAAAGTCATCTCGTTGTACAGGTCGAGCTCCTCATCCTCCTCAGCCATCTCTTCCAGCAGAAGCGCATCTTCCACCAGAAGAAAATCCTCGATAATCTGGATTTGGAAGCAGTAGATTCCTCGCTAAGGGAGAGGCAACCCTAACATGCTCCCAAAGTGGGGGGGGCACCCAATCTCTCCATCACTCTACTGGTGGTGCCAGGCAACCCACAGGGCTCACAGCTGGAAAAGAGAAAAGCAGGAGCCAGCGGCACTGCCAGCGAGGACAGGACGCGCAGCTCAGCCCACGGATGCCGCCGGCACCGGCGAATGCCGGCACGAACGGCACCAGTGCGGCTGGACTGAGACGCCTTTAGGCTTCAGCGTGAACACCCGCTACGAGGGCACGGGCAGGCAAGAGCAGCCCACCAGCACCTCCAGAGCAGAGTCTGCTCCGAGACCGACCGTGCCGGGGAGCGCCAGCCCCGGAGAACGAGCACCGCAGAGGGAGCGGGACACCGGGAGGCGGCAGCGGGCAGGGATAGCGGAGCAGGGCAGGCACTCACAACGCGCTCGCCGCCCTCCGCCATCCCGCGGTGCCGCCGCCTCCTTCTCCCGCTCACCCACCCTCCGTCCGTCCAGGGTCCCTCTACGGGGCCACTCTGCCCCCGCTGCCCCTTTTATGGGCCTCCCCCGCCGCCCCGGCATGCGCCTGCCGTACAGCATGGCGGCTCCCAGCGGCGCCCTGCGCCTGCGCACTGGCCTGGCCGTGCCCCGCACGGGGAGCCCCTGGAGCCGGGGGAGCGGCGAGGATGGAGGGGTTCAGTGACCCCACCTGCGGCTCTCGGAGCGCAGAACACCCCAGCCCGGCTTTCCCCACTGCTCGCATCGCTCCTTGACCGCCACGCTGTTCTCAGAGCTGAGGAGTTATGGAAAACTGGCAGGATGTGGTCTGTCGGCGTTGAATATTCCGGTAGGTAACACCGGCACTGGTGTCAGCTCTAACACTATAAATTTCTGCATCCCACGTAGCGGGCTGCCCCTATCCCCCTGAATTATCCCCCTGAACACCAGGAGCACTTTGGTCATGTCACCCGCTCCCAAATAATTCTCCCAATCCCAAAAGTGGAAGATCTGGCTACTCTAACCAAATCATTGTGGCTTTTCATAAACATCACGTGGAAGAGTTGTGCTTCTCTTTACTGGGAAATTCTGGCAGGTGGTGCAGGTTACAGTAGAGTCATTGCCAGGGATTCACATCCCAAAAGGGCTGGAAAGGATCCATGTCCTGCCATCCTTTCCCCGAGGCAAGGGGAGTGTCCACTTGGGCAGAGCCAGATTGACTCCCTGGGGCAGCTGGACCGGGGTGGTGACTCCTGATGTGGTGACCCTAATAACAACTCTGCCACCCATGGAGCACTCAGGGATTATTTCAGCCAGAGCCCTGAGATCCCTGATAAGGCTCTGGCCACAGCTGCATGTGTTTATCCCACACTGAGAAAAACATTGAGTGTTTTCAACTGCATGGTTGGCCCTGCTCACTGAGTAGCCAGCAAACTCAGCAGGAGCTGGGCCAGTGGGAACTGATAACAAGTGTTTTCAAGATTTTCCTTTGCTTGGCCTCTCCTGATTTACCTGCTGCCTTTGGGATGTTCTCCATACATGCTGTGTTAATTTAATTTGTGTTTTAATGAGGTGCATTAAGAGGTCCTAAAGGGACTTAGTGTTTTGGTACTTAGACCGTGCTGCTGTTTTCTCCCCACTAGCAGTGACTTGACTTTCTTTTCCCTTTATTTTCCTTCCAAGCAGCATTACTGGGACACTCAGTAGCATTCCTAGCCTCGCTGGGCTTTGGTTCTTGTTCTTTGGGCACAGTTCTTCTGGAGGAGGCACCAGAAAACCTGGTTGTTTGGTGTTAGAATTCTCATGTTTTATGTCAGGGAGTTTCTGCTGTGCTCGAACAACAGTCAGTTTCTCACCCTGCAGCTACTGGAATGAGAAATTCCACACAGGTTTTGAAAGAGGTTGAAAAAGGAAGGTGGATGGCTTGCTCCATCATAGGCTGTTGGTGTAATACCAGCTCTGGATGCAAAATCTTCTGCAAGAGGTGACTTTTACCCCCATTTAGGTTGGAAAAGCTCTCTGTGACCATCAAGTCAAATCATTCCTCCAGCACTGCCAAGGCAACCACTAACCCATGTCCCCTAGTGCCACATCCACAGGGCTTTTAAATCCCTCTAGGGATGAGGACTCCACCACTGCCCTGGCAGCCTGTGGCAAAGCTGGACAGCCCTTTTAGAGAATAAATTTTCTCTAAGATCCAATCAAAACCTTTCCTGGTGTTACTTGAAGCTGTTTCGTCTTGTCCTCTCCTTTGTTCCCTGGGAGCAGAGCACAACCCCACCAGGCTGCCCCCTTCTGTCAGGGAGTTGTAGACAAAGAAAGTCCCCCCGAGCCTCCTTTTCTCCAGGCTGAGCTCCACCCCCCCCAGCTCCCCCTGGTGCTCCAGCCCTTTCCCCAGCTCTGCTCCCTTCCCTGGACACGCTCCAGCCCCTCAAGTCCTTCTTGTCGTGAAGGGGGCAGAACTGACCCAGGATTTGGGGTGTGGCCTCAGCAGTACCCAGCACAGGGGACGGGCGCTGCCCTGGGCCTGTGGCCACACCGGGACTGGTCCAGACCAGGTGCCATTGCCCACCCGGGCTCACGTCCAGCCGCTGTTGCCTGGGGTCTCTGCCCGGGCTTCTCTCCCAACCCAGCGCGGAACTGAAAGCGAAAGCGCTTCCACTCTGGCTCACATAACCCCGGAGCTCCCGTTCTGCCCGGAGACTGATGACGTAGATGCCGCTCCGCGGCACGATTGGCCGTGGGTTCCGGAGAGCATAAAAAGCGGAGCGCGGGCGGGGACGGGACATTCCGGGAAACGGCGGGGCAGCGACGAGAGGCGATGGCGAGGGGAGCCCTGGCGCTCGGGGTGCTGGCGCTGCTGGCCTTGCTCGGCCTGGCGGCGGCCGGTGGTGAGTACCTGGGGCGGCGCGAAGGGTCCTGACGGGGCTGAGGGGCTGCGGGGTCCCGGTCACTGTGCCCGGGTGGGTGGGCACACGGCAGCCCCGCTTCTCACGCGCCCTCCCCCCTCTCTCCAGAGGCGCCGAAGGTCGAAGTCTACGCCCGTTCACGCGCCGAGGAGGGAAAGGAGAACACCCTCCACTGCTTTGTCACTGGCTTTCACCCACCCAAGATTGACATCGAACTCCAGAAGAACGGGGAGCCCATTCCCGGCGTCAAGTACGGGGACTTGTCCTTCAACGACAAGTGGCAGTTCCAGCGCCTGGTCCATGTGCCCTTCACCCCCACGAGGGGTGACACCTTCTCTTGCAGGGTGGTGCATTCCACCATGACGGAGCCTGGCATTTACAAGTGGGGTACGCTGTGCCTTCCCTCCTGCATGCTGGAGCTTCTTGCTTTATATCCATGCTGTCTCTGTTCCTTTTCCTGGGAAGCAGGATGTTGTAACGGAGTGGGGTTTGAAGGTCTTGTGTTAGAGATAAAAAACTTAACTTGGTTTTAGCTGAAAAGGCTGTTACGTGTACCTGTGAAGGATTCATGGCGGATACGCTTTGCTCTTAATCCATAGGGATTTGGTGATCCCGTGTCACCCGATCTCTGCCTTGGTGCACTTAACTAGAAGGTGATGGGTCATGCAGAGAATTTTTGCTTTATGTTGTGTGAATATAAAGAAGGACACAGCACTAGGGGCTGATGGTGGCAATTCTCTGGTTCCCACACTGGGGCTATTTCTGGGGGGAACCTTGTGGGGACAGGGGAGAGGGGGTGCCATTAAGCCCCCAGGTCTAACGCTCTGCACTTCTTTCCTGCAGAACCAGACTTCTGAGCTGCATCTGGGATAATCCATGGTGAGTTATTCCCATGCTGTGTGCCATGCTGGTAAGGGAAACACAGACCCTTTTCTGTAGGGAGGGGGGTTTGAAAAGCTGAGGAACAGAAGCAACCGCACCTAAAAAGTAGATCATATTAGTGCTGATTTGAGACATAAAACTCTTCCCACACCCTTTCTGCCCACCATTTAAGTCTGGTTTTGGCCATCCCGTGCCTAAAAGAGTCCTTTGCTCCGAAAAAGGAGAACTTTGGAGAAAATGTTCTGTGCATGTTGTTGCTGTGTCAGCTAGATACCGCAGAGAATTGTCTCAGGTCCCCTAAAGCTCCCTCAGGACTCAAAGCCTGTTTCCTATCAGGGGAAGAACAGGAAGTCACTGTCACCTGAGAGCCCTGTGCCTCAGGGTGGGTGGCAGGCTGGTTAACCCTGTGGCAGGGCAGTGCAGTGTGGGATTCATGAGGCACAAACCAGAAACTTTTGGGTTTATTCACCGGTGTCTCAGTCTGAGGGCTACAAGTTCTTCAAACGATCTGCATGTAACTGGTCTGGATGTAACAATGGGGGAATTCTAGTTTAACACTTGATAGGGAAAAGAAACTGAGTATGTGGCTCAGCTGACGTAACCCTGGTTGAAGTAGCACAGTTTTGTGTCCTCTTAGAGGCTGAATAATGATTAACTGTGCCTGGGACAAGCCTTAACAGGACCCTTATGTGAAATGCTCCAGTTCCTGCAGAGCTATAAAAAGTTCTATACTGTCACTCCTCTGGTTTGTCACTCACCTTTGGGCAGTGGGGGTGTGAGCCTGACCCTGAGGCAGGGTCTGGAATGTGCTGTGCTCCTACAGCACCATGGCTTTGGTTGGTGGGACATTGGTGAGGGATGCCAAGTCTGGTTAGGGGTGGGGTGTGGGTGACTTCACTGTGGTCTGGGGACGAGGATTTACTGAGCTGGCATGGAAAGAGTTGAGAGCAGGACAAACTCCTCCCTGGGGTGGAGAGAAAGGATCCTCTTGACTTGTTGAACTCTGAACTCTACCAAGGAGGGGACAGAAAAGCAGTTCCTGCAGGATTTTTACCTGAATCTCACTGGAAGGTGGTTCTGCAGGGATGCTGCAGTCAGACTGCTCTCAGGAAACTGGTTTTTAGTCCAAAAATGATTGCAGTTGAAGGTGTCACTAGAGGGACTGATGTCAATCTACTCTCTCCATGCAGATTAGAGACATTCTTCTTGCAAGTCCAAGTCTTCTTGAGCTTCTGTCCATTCTTCATCGTAGCTACAAGATTGATCAACTTCCTTTCAGAAATGTGGCTAATAAGCCTTGTTAAAAATACCACTTAGCCACAGCATCAGGGGAGCTCTGGAGGCTTTTCATAAGCCTAAAAATGCCCCCATTATTGCTTAAAAAACAATGGTTACTCACTGCTCAAAAATTTTCAGGATTTTTACACCTTAATAAACTGCTTGTCCTTAAAATGTTTCTTCAGAGTCATTTGACAAGCTGATTTCACAGGCTCTGATGGCTACTGGGTTGTGGGTGGGTATGTAGCCCTGGTGGCATGATGGGCTGTTGTGCTTTTTTTATCCCACTGGGAAGATGTAAGAGCACTGTTCCATCAATAAAAAGAGAATTTTTTTTTTTGCTCATGTGGTATCTGTCTGTCTGGAGGCTCCTGTGTGGCTTTAAAGGGGAAGGCACAAGGTTTAAAAAGGGATAAAAAACCTTGGGGATACAGGGTGGGACACAGAAGGAGCGATGGCAGGGAATGGTGCTTGCTCCAAGGGGGAGAGCTCTGGCTGATGCATCTTGGAGTGTGTGGTGTAAAGCTGAGCCTGGGGGAAGCAGATGTGTGTGCTGGTGAATTTCAGTTCTGGTTTTCTCTGTGCTTGAGCCCATGGAGAAGTGCAATTGGGGCCAGTCCACTGTTAAACTACCCAAAACCAATGCTGTTGCCATCAGGTCATTTTTATTTTATGAAGAAATCAGAATGATTGCTTGAGGAATATTGTATCCAAATGGATTTAACCAGGATCACATGTATGGGATCGAGGGTTCCTGGTGACTCAGGGCATCCCATGTCTCTTCTTGGGTATATTAAGATTTGCTGTGATGGTGTCACAGAACATACACTTGGGATTTTTGATGGATATTGTCTTGTTCCGTAGCTATTTTCATTATAGCCAATTTTTTTTGGTTAGGGGTTAGGAAAATCCAGGCTCTTGCAGTTCCAACACCCACATGGTAGGTTGGTGAGGGGCAAGGCCCCGTGATGGGGATCCCTTTGGGTTCGTCAGAGGGGTGTTCAAGGCAGGACAGGTAGGGCTGTCAGGACTCAGCTCTGCCTGCAGCACCTGCAGTGATCCCTGTGTGAGAGAAGGTGGCCTGGGAGAGGGGAAGAGGTTTCAGCTTCTCTCCCAGAGACCCCAGTGGAGCAGCACAAGGAGCTGTGTCCTGGCTTCTTCCCATGGATCATGAAGGGCCACCACAGTGCTTTCCACCACCTCAGCCCCACCTTTTCTATCCTCAAGAGCATCAGAATAATTGCTGGGTAACTACTCCACCAAGAATTCATCCTGATTAGGACAGGAGTGGAGTCGACTGCAGAAACTGAAGATTCAGTGGAGGCAATGTGAAGTGACCCTGTCTCTAAAGGCCACATCATCATCTTCCCACACTGGGGAGGTCTGCCCTGATTCTGGGGGACTTCTCTGTTCTTACTTAAGAAACATTTTGATGGTTTACTCAAAAATCCCCTGTCTGTGGGAGAACAACATATGCCCACACCAGAGGCTGATTTCTTTTAAGAGCTAGATGTCAGGACTATGTCCAGAAATACCTTTTCTGTTTTATCCAGCATCCTTGGGCTTCTGGGCTAGTCGGGCTGTTGCTGTGCTGCTGCTGGCGACAGTTCCCAGCAGATGTGTTATCCTGAGAGATATCTTGGGAAACTTCAAGCATGAAACACGCCCCATTTGTGCTTTATGAAATAAAAGCAATTTTTCTGCAAGCAGTTTCTGGAGTCAGCAAAATGCAAGGGTTTTTTTGAGAAAAGCTTCTAGGAGAACAAGGATCGAGTCCAACTCCTAACTCTGCACGGGACACCCCGAAACCCTACCCTGTGCCTCAGAGTGTTGTCCAAATGCCCTTTGAGCTGTCAGGCTCGGGGCTGCCCTGAGGAGCTGTTCCACGGCCAGACCACACTGAGGGGAAGAACCTTTCCCTGATAGCCAGCTTAGAGCTCCCCGACACAGCTCCAGCCGTTCTCCCTCTCGCCGGGTTTTCCCACCACCGCTTCCCCTCACGGCCGTTCCCGCCATTATCTCCCCTCAGGGCGGTTTCCGCCTCCCCCCAGCCCCTCACGGCCGTTCCCGCCCTCGTCTCCCCTGAGGGCGGCTCCCGCCGCGATGTTCCGCGGACACCGTGCTTGGTTCTCGCAGAGCGTCAGCCCGGGCCCGCGGGGGCTCTGGGGTGAGGTGGCCAGACCGCGGCGAAGTCCAGGGGAGCCCCGGGGCACGGAGCTGGCAGGAATCCACGGGGGAATTGGCAGGGGCACGGCCCTGTCACCGCTGTGGGGGAAGTAGGAGGGGAGCACAGCCCCGTCATTCCTCAGCAGGGCACAGCAGAGGGGGCACAGCCCTGTCCCCCCTTGGTGGGTCTGAGACCCACACAACAGGGCAGAGCATGAGTTTGGCCAGGCCAAACTGAGGAAAAGCCCTGAACAACCCTCAGGGGAGCCACGGGAGTCCCACGGCCACGGAGAGCTGTCACAGCTCCCACTTCAGGGCCCATCTCTGCGGCCCCACAAGCAGCTGTCCCCATCCCAGGTCACCCCGAGGTAGGAACCCCTGGATGCCCACCCTCACCTCGCTCCCTGTCCCCTGCAGCAGACGGTGGCGGGACGATCGCCCACTGGCTGGATGCCGACTACCTCTTCAGCAGCGATGCTGCCCACCCCGACACCCGCAGGTGGGTGAAGGAGGCTTTAATGTATTCAGTGAAAAGTATTCCAGGGATATTGACATCCCGTAAAAATCAAGGGTTTGTATTTAAAGTTATGGCATGGACCTAGCAGGATCTTATTGCCCAGTGGGGTCAGGGAAACTCACACCCACACTAAGCTGTAGATAGATGGAATAGAGAAAAACCATCCATGTGTTGAGAGGGGCTTAACTGTGATAGAAATTAAATTTATTCTGCTGGTTTCTTGCTGGCTGTGAATTATCTGCTGGGAAATCAGCATCTAAAACAGGTGATACAATTCCCAAGGAAGAAACCTGGTGCTAAAAAGCCAGTGTGAATTAATGCTAAAAGGAAGCACTGGGGTAAAAATGGACAGAAAAGGGCTGAAATGCTTAATAAAAAGAGAACTATGGAACATTTGTACATATATAAGGAAAGTCTTAAGGATCTTTCTCACTTCCTCAATATCAGTGAATATTTGTATTTATTAATTACTTAGTCATGTAAACATATGTATGGGAAAGGAAGCTGTGATGTTTCTTTTAGGCTTTGCTAGGCTGGAATAAATAGTTTCTTTTTAACACACCAGTGCTTAAAATTTGCTTTGAATTTTGCAATCTTTCAGCCACCTGCTACAGCTAAGTGAGGGGAATTCCAATATTCCAATAAATACAGAATAGCAACTTTTCTTCTGCAACAATGTGCTGCCGGACCAGCCACTTCCCCCAGGGAAATTCTGGATTACATATATATATATATATATATATATAAAATGTATTATACATTGTGTATTATACATTATTATACATTATACATTGTGTATATATACATTATGTATNTTTCTATCCTCAAGAGCATCAGAATAATTGCTGGGTAACTACTCCACCAAGAAAGCTTCATCCTGATTAGGACAGGAGTGGAGTCGACTGCAGAAACTGAAGATTCAGTGGAGGCAATGTGAAGTGACCCTGTCTCTAAAGGCCACATCATCATCTTCCCACACTGGGGAGGTCTGCCCTGATTCTGGGGGACTTCTCTGTTCTTACTTAAGAAACATTTTGATGGTTTACTCAAAAATCCCCTGTCTGTGGGAGAACAACATATGCCCACACCAGAGGCTGATTTCCTTTAAGAGCTAGATGTCAGGACTATGTCCAGAAATACCTTTTCTGTTTTATCCAGCATCCTTGGGCTTCTGGGCTAGTCGGGCTGTTGCTGTGCTGCTGCTGGCGACAGTTCCCAGCAGATGTGTTATCCTGAGAGATATCTTGGGAAACTTCAAGCATGAAACACGCCCCATTTGTGCTTTATGAAATAAAAGCAATTTTTCTGCAAGCAGTTTCTGGAGTCAGCAAAATGCAAGGGTTTTTTTGAGAAAAGCTTCTAGGAGAACAAGGATCGAGTCCAACTCCTAACTCTGCACGGGACACCCCGAAACCCCACCCTGTGCCTCAGAGTGTTGTCCAAATGCCCTTTGAGCTGTCAGGCTCGGGGCTGCCCTGAGGAGCTGTTCCACGGCCAGACCACACTGAGGGGAAGAACCTTTCCCTGATATCCAGCTTAGAGCTCCCCGACACAGCTCCAGCCGTTCTCCCTCTCGCCGGGTTTTCCCACCACCGCTTCCCCTCACGGCCGTTCCCGCCATTATCTCCCCTCAGGGCGGTTTCCGCCTCCCCCCAGCCCCTCACGGCCGTTCCCGCCCTCGTCTCCCCTGAGGGCGGCTCCCGCCGCGATGTTCCGAGGACACCGTGCTTGGTTCTCGCAGAGCGTCAGCCCGGGCCCGCGGGGGCTCTGGGGTGAGGTGGCCAGACCGCGGCGAAGTCCAGGGGAGCCCCGGGGCACGGAGCTGGCAGGAATCCACGGGGGAATTGGCAGGGGCACGGCCCTGTCACCGCTGTGGGGGAAGTAGGAGGGGAGCACAGCCCCGTCATTCCTCAGCAGGGCACAGCAGAGGGGGCACAGCCCTGTCACCCCTTGGTGGGTCTGAGACCCACACAACAGGGCAGAGCATGAGTTTGGCCAGGCCAAACTGAGGAAAAGCCCTGAACAACCCTCAGGGGAGCCACGGGAGTCCCACAGCCACGGAGAGCTGTCACAGCTCCCACTTCAGGGCCCATCTCTGCGGCCCCACAAGCAGCTGTCCCCATCCCAGGTCACCCCGAGGTAGGAACCCCTGGATGCCCACCCTCACCTCGCTCCCTGTCCCCTGCAGCAGACGGTGGCGGGACGATCGCCCACTGGCTGGATGCCGACTACCTCTTCAGCAGCGATGCTGCCCACCCCGACACCCGCAGGTGGGTGAAGGAGGCTTTAATGTATTCAGTGAAAAGTATTCCAGGGATATTGACATCCCGTAAAAATCAAGGGTTTGTATTTAAAGTTATGGCATGGACCTAGCAGGATCTTATTGCCCAGTGGGGTCAGGGAAACTCACACCCACACTAAGCTGAAGATAGATGGAATAGAGAAAAACCATCCATGTGTTGAGAGGGGCTTAACTGTGATAGAAATTAAATTTATTCTGCTGGTTTCTTGCTGGCTGTGAATTATCTGCTGGGAAATCAGCATCTAAAACAGGTGATACAATTCCCAAGGAAGAAACCTGGTGCTAAAAAGCCAGTGTGAATTAATGCTAAAAGGAAGCACTGGGGTAAAAATGGACAGAAAAGGGCTGAAATGCTTAATAAAAAGAGAACTATGGAACATTTGTACATATATAAGGAAAGTCTTAAGGATCTTTCTCACTTCCTCAATATCAGTGAATATTTGTATTTATTAATTACTTAGTCATGTAAACATATGTATGGGAAAGGAAGCTGTGATGTTTCTTTTAGGCTTTGCTAGGCTGGAATAAATAGTTTCTTTTTAACACACCAGTGCTTAAAATTGGCTTTGAATTTTGCAATCTTTCAGCCACCTGCTACAGCTAAGTGAGGGGAATTCCAATATTCCAATAAATACAGAATAGCAACTTTTCTTCTGCAACAATGTGCTGCCGGACCAGCCACTTCCCCCAGGGAAATTCTGGATTACATATATATATATATATATATATATAAAATGTATTATACATTGTGTATTATACATTATTATACATTATACATTGTGTATATATACATTATGTATTATACATTGCATATATGCAATGTATATAGTTAGATAGTTCCTTGTGAAAAAATGTAATCATTATACACATCCTTAAACGCAGCAAACAAGATTTAATTCCCCTCTAAGGAGGACAGTGAGGGCTGGAGCACCCTCCACCTCCCCTTCCTTGCTCAGCTGTGTGAGCAGGAACCAGTGTGGTGAAGGATAATTACAGAAAAATCTTGTCTTTGCCCTCCCCGAAGTAGTTTCACCTCGAGAGAAGAGTGGGACCGTGTAATTCCTAAAAATACGTTTACCCTTGTCCCTCCTCCAGGCTGCCCTGGAGGTGCTAGCAGCTGGGACTGTAACAGGATGTGACTGGTAGAGTCTCACAGGTAGAAAATCACAGAAAATTAGGTGCTTTTGGCAAAAAAAATCAGAGCAGGTTTAATGACAACACCCCTTTAAACATTTTGGTTTGCTTCCAGGTTCTTCTTTGGAAATCATCTCTCTTTCTCTCTTCCAGCATACACGAGAGCCTCAGTTACTTGGAGGGCAGAGCTACAGTCTTTCACTCCTGTTACCTGTCAGTGTGTGCGAGCACCAGAGCTGGAGACAGGCCCTCAGTGGTTCTGGGCCACTTCATCCTGCCCCCAGCCTGCCTGCATGAAGGTCAGGCAAAAAAAAAAAAAAATCTGGGGATATTTTCCCAGGGAAATCCCCCATGAGTACAGCCTTGGTGCAAACTAGAAGTGATGGTTACTCATCTGCAGGGAGGGACTTTTCCTTCTTCTTGGCTCTTCCTACCAGAGGGAAGAGTATGATCCATCTATTATCATAGAATGGCTTGACTTTGAACATTCCCAGGGATGCGGCAGCCGCAGCTGCTCTGGGCAACCTCTGCCAGGGCCTCACCACCCTCACAGGGAAGAATTTCTTCCCAATATCCCTATCTAACTCTGCCCTCTGTCAGTCTGAAGCCTTTCCCTCTTGTCCTGTCATTCCATGCACTTGTCCCCAGTCCCTCTCCAGCCCCTGGAGCCCCTTCAGGCACTGGCAGGGGCTCTGAGCTCTCCCTGGGGCCTTCCCTTCTCCAGGTGAGCACCCCCAGCTCTCCCAGCCTGGCTCCAGAGTAGAGGGGCTCCAGCCCTGGGAGCATCTCCATGGGCTCCTCTGGGCTCTCTCCAGCAGCTCCAGGTCCTCTCTGTGCTGTTGGGGGTGCCAGAGCTTAAGGAGCACTGGTGCTCCTGAGAGGGCCAGAGGGGCAGAATCCTCCCCTCACCTGTTGCCCACACTGTGGAACGAGCCCAGGACACGTGGCCGGGTCATATCCATGAGCTTCTCATCCACCAACACCCCCAGGTCCTTCTCCTCAGGGCTGCTTTCAATCCATCCTTGCCCACCCTGAATTTGTGCTTGGGATTGCCCTGGCCCAGAGGCAGGACCTTGCATTTGGGCTTGTCCCCAGAGGCACCTGCAGGGCATCACACTGGTAGCAACTGTGAGAGTCCTGTTTTTTGGTGCTCTCACAGTCACTACTTTCATTCTTGGCAGAAATCAGAAGGAAAATTGGCCGGTTTATTTGGGAGAAGGCAGCTGCCCTTGAAGAACAGGTAAGATGAAAAATTTGTACTACACATGCAGTACAGTAGCTGGAGGACGAGCTTGCGCTGAGCAGGGAGCTTTCACAGGAATTCAGGGGAAAAAAGAGCATATATAATTTTTGGGAAAAGTGGCAGGCAACTCAGGAAGCATTTAAAGACATCCTTAGGTCATGCAGAAAGAAGAAAATTAAGAGAGGTGAAAGCTCAGTTGGAACTGAATCTGGCCAACTCTGTAAAGGATAACACTTTCATAAATACTTTATTAACAAAAGGAGGGCCAAGGAAAGCCTCCATTCTTTATTGCAGTGTCCATCACCAAAGACTAGGAAAAGGCTGAGGTACTTAACACCTTCTTTGCCTCAGTCTTCAACACTAAGACTGGTTGGATCAGGACAAATGGCCCCCTGAGCTGGTAGACAGTGATGGGGGGAGCAGAATGGACCCCCAGAAATCCAGGAGGAGGCAGTCACTGACCTGCTGTGCCACTTAGATGCTCACAAATCCATGGGCCTGGATGGGATCCATCCCAGGGTGATGAGGGAGCTGGAGGAAGAGCTTGCCAAGCTGCTGTCCATCATTTATCATCAGTCCTGGCTCACTGGGGAGGTCCCAGATGACAAGGTATCAGTGTAACACCCATCCACAAGAAGGAGGAGCTGGGGAATTACAGGTCTTCCAGTGTGACCGGTGGCAGGGAAGGTTATGGAGCAGATCACCTTGAGTGCCTCACACAGCATATCCAGGAGAACCAAGGGATCAGACCCAGCCAGCATGGATTTAGGAGGGGCAGGTCCTACCTGACCAACCTGATTTCCTTCCATGACGAGGGGACCCACCTGGAAGATGAAGGAAAGGCGGTGGATGTGCCTAGCTGGATGCCAGCAAAGCCTTTGACACCATTTCCCATGGCATCTCCTGGAAAACTGCAGCCCACAGCTTGGACAATTGGTGACCAGTCACCAGTGGTGTCCCCAGGGATCAGTGTTGGGCCCAGTCCTATTCAATATCTTTACTGATGATCTGAATGAGGGGGCTGAGTCCACCACTGGCAGATACACAGGTGACACCAAGTTGAGTGGGAGTGTGGTTCTACTGGAGGCTAGGAAGGCTCTGCTGAGGGATCTGCACAGGCTGGATCAATGGACCAGGGTCATTTGTATGAGGGTCAACAAGGCCAAGGTCTGGGTCCTGCACTTTGGCCACAATAACCCCTGCAGAGCTACAGACTGAGATGTGAGGCTGGAAAGCAGCCCAGCAAGAAAGGTCCTGGGAGTGCTGATCAACAGCAGCTGAACATAAACCCAGGGGGCCAAGAATGTCAGTGGCAACTGGCCTGTGTGGCCAGCAGGACCAGGAAGTGACTTTCCTTGTCACTTGTACTGGACACTGCTGAGGTTTCAACTTGAGTGCTGTGTCCAGTTCTGGACTCCTCAATTCAAGACAGACATTTTTGTGCTGGAGCATGTCCAGAGAAGGGAACAGAGCTGGGGAAGGGGCTGGGGCACCAGGAGCAGCTGAGGGAGCCAGGGGCTCAGCCTGGAGAAAAGGAGGCTCAGGGGGAACCTTCTGGCTCTGCACAACTCCCTGACAGGAAGGGGCACCTGGGGGGGGGGGGGNGAACAGGGACAGGATGAGAGGACACTGGCTTAAGCTGCACCAGGAGAGGTTTAGGTTGCACAAAAAGCTTCTTCCCAGATGGGGTGATTAGGCACTGGAATGGGCTGCCTGGAATGACTGGATGCTGACTCAGTGCTCTGGTCTGGTTGGGAAGGTGGTGACTGGTCACTGGTTGGACCCAATGGTCTTTTCCAACCTGATTCTGATTCCTTGTGGTTTCTGTGCTGTGTGTCCCTCCCAGCATGACATCCCGAGAGGGACGGCACTGGAAGGATTGCCTCCATTGCCCAGACATACCTAGGCTCCCACCAGTATGCTGTTCCAGGGATTCCAATTGCCACAGGCTGAGCTCAGCCCTTTGGTGTGTTTTCCATCCCCATGTCACTGCCCACTCTCCTCTCAAAGCAACTTCCCAGCACTTTTGAAGCAGGATTGCCCTTAATTTAAATTTTAACTCTGAATTATGCTTAAAATCATGAGCCCTAAAAATTCATGCACTTGGAGTGTGTCCCAGGTGCTCTGCAGGTGACACAGGGTACAACTGTAACTCATCCTTGTGCTGATATTCACAGCCCAATGAAAATCCAACACAGGAACCAGAAGCAGCAAGAAATGGCTGTGAGGAAGAACCAGAGGAAGCACTAGACATGGCTGAGAGGTATTTTCCTACCTTGGGTGGTGGGATTTGGACACATCCCTGATTCCAAGCAATCCTAACACACAGGAACTAACACACAGATTTTTTTCCCTCCTGATAAAGCAGTGAAGAAACAGACTCTGAAGCAACTGCCCATGGAGAATTTCCATACCGTGCCCTCCAGGAATATCCAATAAATAACATGGTGACAGGTAAATAAATCCACCTGGAAAGGGCTGTGGATGGGGCAGATGGAGCAGGTACTCCATGAGCCCATTTTCCCTCCACAGGCTATGCCTCTGCACGGGACATGAAGAAATATGAGGGGGAACTCCACGACTTCATCCCTGGCACCTCGGGCTATGCAGCGTACTGGGTTCAAAGCAAATTTAGCATTTACTGCGAGAAGACCAAAATGAAGAGGAAATGGTAAGGAACAGGTGGAGCAGCAAAACCTTCAATGTAAGAGCTGCCAGATGATTTATAAATTACCTGACTGCACCTCAGAGTGTTCAATGTGTTATTTAAGTACTGGCTATAGTTATTGCAGTATTTGCTTCTTTAAGTAACTACTTAAACTAAATTTCACAACAAACAAATACAGAACATTTCTCCCCAAAACATAAATATTTTCTTTTTATTCCAGGGCAGGGGGGTGGTGGTGGTTTAAGCTGTATTTTAACTAGTTTAAGCAAGTTTTCCTTGGAACGACATACGAAGGTCTCCTTACTTTCATTTAATCAAGAAATTTTAAGACTTTTCATTTAAGCACTTGGAAGTGACCCACAGGGTTATAAAAAGCAACTTTTATTGTGGTACAGCCTGATCCCCGGGCAGTCCACTTGGAGGAAACACAGGAAAACCTAGGATAGGCTCTCACAAGCTCCAAGGAGCTGCCATGGTTGTTCTCTCCCACTGCCCCAAAGGCTGGAGAGCCTCTAAAACAACAGCTTTGCACCTCACACCCCAAACTGCCAGGAAAGAACCCAAAAGATGCTGGTACACAGGAAGGTGTTGAGTCCTCCGCATGCTGCAATGTGGCACCCCGAGAACCCACCCTCCCTCATCCCTCGGGTGTCCAAAGACCAGGCAGGCTGAGATGGTTTCCTCACGTTTATTGGAAAAGCGACACACAGGGACAGACTCAGAGCGCTCCTCGGGGCGTCTTGAAGTTCATTCCCACTGTAGGCTGTGTCACCTGCAGGTTGGACAGGCTACCAAAATCCTGGAAAACAGCATGGGAACAATGGGATCAGTCACACCACCCTGCCCACTGACAGTGGAGGCAAGTTCCTACAGGAAGGTGTGGGAAGGTGCTGTGGCAGCACAAAGGGTGGATGCAGGTCTATTAAAAAGGGGAGACCACCCTGCTGACTCCTTGGTGAGGGAATCATCAGAATGGAGGGCAAGGAACACCCCCACCCTGCTGGTGGCAAAGCCCCCGTGCCTCTGCCCTTTCAAAAGCCATACATGAACTAATCCTCCCACAGGACCAGGGCAGAGCGACACCCTTGACACCACCCAACCACTCAGGGCAGCAGGAGCTGTGCCAGGGATGTGCCAGCAGCTGGGCAGGGAACAACTGTGGCCACTAACCAGGAGCTTCAGCATTTCCTTCGTGTCTGGGTCCACTTCAATGATCTCCTGGTCAAGGGCAGAGACCTGGGGACAGAATGGAGAGAAAAGGTGTGATTGATAAAGCCCCACAACTACCCAGGGGTCCCCACAGCCACTCTGGTCTCACTCCACTGCTGTGGGGAATAGTTCCAACAGCAGAGCCAGGAGCATCCTGATGGAACACAGCTTTCCTGACTGAACACTGCAAGAGGCCATTGGTAGCAGAGGGAAAAGCCTGTTTTATGGCAAATCTCTGGAAACCGAGGCCCAACCCGCTCCAGGCCAAGGGTGCTGAGGAGCTGGCATTGGACCCTCAACTGCACCAGTCCTGGCAGTCATCAGTGACACTCACAGCTGCCTTGTGACACAAGTCCACCATGGTGCCAACAAAGGTGGTCCCACATCCAGGACACCTGTGCTCTCCTGCTCCTTAATCCCAGCAAGACTTCCTCCAGCCCTTTCCAGACCCCAAAAACTCTACCTCCACAGATTTCCTTCCCCAAGAGCAATGTAACACCAGGATTTTCCTAAGAAACCACAAAGAGCACAGGTTTTGTGTGCTGACATTGCACCAACAGCTGCAGCATGGACACTCCTTCCCTGCTTGGCGTCCCTTCCCTGTAACCCCTCTCTGGTACCAGCACAAAAACCAGCAGCTCTGCCAGGAGCTGACTAGAAAGACCTGGGGAAGGGGCAAGATGTGCTGTGCCTGAAGGCTACAGGATTTAGGAGCAACGGGATCACATTCCTGGAACAAGGGAAGCACTTCTGGACCACCTCACCCACGTGACAGGTGAGCTCTTGACCCCAACCAAAAGAGGGTTAAAGCAAGGGGGTTTTATCAAAACCCTCCCTCTGGGGATTCCAGCTGCAGGGCAGGTTTTCAGCCACTCTGAAATATCCTCCTAATTCCAATCAATTTTTTTCCCCACCAAATTTTAAGTTAGGAAAACCAAACCACAAGAAGCCAGCAGCCCTTCCTGTCCCAGGTGACAGCTTTGGAGGGATCCACCTTGGCCCCCTTGATCCAAACCCTCCTCAGCTCCTCCTGGCTGAAGGTTTGTTTTAAAGAAACTTGGGACCGTTTATGGAGATACAGCGAGGGAGGACGGAGCGATGGGGAAGCTGGAGCCTCACCTCTGGGACGTAGTTGTCCCTCCTCTCCCTCTCCTCCTCCTGCAGTTTGATGGAGATGCCGCGGACAGGGCCCCTCTGGATTCGCTTCATCAAGTGGGTGACATACCTGCGGGGACACAGGAGAGTCCTGGCTTTCCCAGGGTTCGTGTCACCC
>WBNO01016308.1:529853-630987 GCA_013400575.1 Peucedramus taeniatus | reverse complement strand
CGCGGCCTCTCCCGGCGCCGCAGCCTCAGGCGCTCCCGCACCGCCCCGCGCCCCGGAACAGGATGGAGCAGCCCGGGAAGGGAATTCCAGAGAGCTGCGGTGCCAGTGGAACCAGCCCCTCCCCACAGCTGGCCCTGAGAGAGGACACTGAGCACCCGCAAGCGCGCAGCACCCAGCCCCAGAGGAGAAGGGGTGACCGGACCAAGGCTGCTGCAGTTACCGCTGTGGGACGTGGAAGGAGCCCAAAAGCTGCGCTGCTCCAGGGACACGGGGCACACAAGGTGTCCTCTGCGGCAGCGTTAAGTCCCACTCAGCCCTCCCCAGCCCCACAGAGAGGAGCGCTGGGTCCCTCTCTTTTGACAGCCCTGCCGGAGCAGCACCGCTCCTGCCACAGTGGGAGAACACAGGGCGGCACAGGCCCCTCCCATCAGCCTCATTAACTCCTTGTTGCAATTAGGGGAGCTCCAGCTGGAGCCTAGGGGCCGGCAGGGACCTCAGGTAAGTGGGATCTAAAGATGCATTGCACAGCAGATAGAGCTCCCTCCCAGCTGAGTCACGCACCGACAGCATCCACAATTCATAGCTCCATCCATCCCTGCCCCCAAAACACATCCATACCTTCCCCCACACCTCCAGGGAGTGACACCACAGCCTCCGAGCTGTAGAGATCTCCCATGAAGCACACAAAGGCCAAGAAATTTTTTTTTTTTTGCTGCAACGTGTTTATTATGTGCCAAAAACTACACCACAGCTTACTCCACACGTCTGTAGGAGAGTGCAGTCTTGCCTGCATATACTACAATGAGGTAGAGACTTCACACACAGCTTCACAAAACCCCACAAAGAGCAGCTGGGATATGCAACAATGCAACATCAGCTCAGCAGGAAAGAAAAAAAAATAATCATAGTAAAGAGGGAGAAATTATGACACTGGTTCTTTGGCACACAGCTTCCAATAGAGGGGAAAGTAACAAAATAATAATGATCAGCATAATTAAGGTCTCAAATCCCAGCAGCAGCATTTCAGTCGACTGCACTGATACTCCAAACATCTCGGGAAGGAAAGGAAAATTACTTGTCCCCTCTAAGAGAAAGGGCTCCCAGGAACCTTCATCGTCCACCAAAACGCAGCCCTTTTTTAGCTTGTTACAAAAGAAAAGGTAAGTCCTGTGACTTTGTGTGATTAAAAACCTCTATCAACCCCCCATAAGTGCAACTTAAAAAAGTGCAACAAACTATTTAAAACTATATACAGCAGCTCAGAGATCCTCATCCCATCCAGTTTCAAATCCAAAAACAAAAAAAAAAGCCCGGCCTGTCCCGTTGCAAACCCCTGGATTTACAACGTCCTGCCATCAGCCCCCAGACACAAATTGCAATAATGTTAAAAGCTGCCAGGAAAAGAAAAAAATCTCTCATTTCAAACGACTTAAAAACTGTTTTTAAGAGTGTAAAAAGGAACTCGTAAAAACCCTCGAGCGTAAAATATGAAATATGATTTGGTTTAAATGAAGAGCAAAGTCTCCTTGTTGTTACAGTAAAAAACGCCAGCTGAACACCCAGGTCACACCATCCAGGTGGGGGTAAATGAATGGAAAGGCACTGTATGGCAACGGCAAAACAATGACCAATGAGACCTGCGCTCTCTCCACCAGTATTGCAAGGAATGTAAAAAAGCGCCTTTAAAAAATAAAAAAAAAAACCAGGGCGGAGGCGCCTGCGGCGACGCCTCCGCGACACATGGCCCTTGGTTGGTTGGGTTTATTCATTTTCAATTTTTGCTTCTCGTCAGCAAACCAGGAACCAAAGTCTGGGAACTGCAGAATGGCTTGAGGGGCACTCCCCCCCTCAAAACACCCCCAAACAAACCCCAACAAAACTCACTGTGCATTAGTGCAGAAACAAAAAGACCAGCAAGTGCAAACATGAATGTAAGATTTTTGTTTTTTTCCCCATCAGTCCTCAGGAAGAACGTTCCCAGCCGGGCCTGGCTCCGGCAGGCGCTGCTGCGCTCTCCTCGTGGCAGGTTCTCCCAGGACTCTGCCCGTGCCAGCCCCGTGCCCGGCAGCCCCTTAGCTGGAGTCCCGGTTCTTCTGGTTGCGCATCAGCGGGCGGTGGTGGCGCAGGACCTCCATGGAGTGCTGCCAGTGCCAGCACGAGCGGCAGAAGTACTTGAAACAGATCTGTGGGCAGAGCACAGGGCCAACGCTGGGGTGACACTGGAAGGGCCACTCCTCCCCTTCACCCCTGCCCGGTTTCACAGCCCCCACCAGCACAGCAGATCCATGGGCTGGAGAGGGGGAGTGCCAGCGATGCTGCGGAGGGCCTGCTGTGCCCAGCTTCCATCTTTTGAACAGGTTTGATAATCAGGGATTGGGCACTGGGGCAGCAGCTGGGCTCTGCCAGGGCTTCCATTACTCCCATGGCATTCCTGACCCCTGCTCATAGCCCATCCCAGCTCTGTAGGAAGCTGCCGGAGCCCAGCCAAGCTCCTTTGCCTGCAGCCAGAGTTCCCTGTGCCTCAGGCAGCCCCAGGGGCATGCATCCCAATCCCAGCCCATCCTGACTCACAGAGCAGCAGCCTCCCCTCCCCTCCTGGGCACCACTAAGTCCCAGTGCGGGCACAGCACGAGCAAACTGCAGCACCCCTGGCTCAAAGCTGGGTGCACATTGCCTGCCTGGGCCTCCTGGCAAGCACCAGAGTTGCCCTCCTCAGGGGGCCTGCACCTCCTCCAAAACAAGGCCACCCTCCCAGCTGGGCCCCATCTCGCCCACTGGTGAAGAGCTAGTGTACATATCCCCAAAACCCTGCTGCAGGGCCTGGTCCTCCTAGAGGAAACCCCTGAGCACAGGCTGCAGGAGAACTGCCCTCACCTGGTCTCTGCAGAAGAATGGGCCAGGCTGGGCATTGCACACTTGGCACATGGAGTCCTCCAGGTATGGATCAATCTGAACCTGCAGGAGAACAAGGCAGTGGGCATGGAGCAGCACCAGGTTGACTGCCCTCTCTCTCTGGTACCTCAAATCCATCCCCAGCAGCACCCCTAGGGCTGGCAGAGCAGCAGCCCCACTTCCCACTGCTTGAGCAGGAATATGGAGCAGGGCTCCATGAACGCTGGTGATCCCAGCAGTACCACCCACCATGCGGACTCTGCCTGGGCTGCCCCACCAGCCGCCCCACTCACCTTCTTGGTAAACTTGGTGGTTTTGATCTCCACAAATGCAGCAGTCACAGCCTTCAGGTAACTGCGCTGGTTGTTGAAGGTGACACGGCCTGACCCTGGAATGAGCCAGACCACAACTGTTAGAGAGGAACAGCAGAGACCAAGAGGGAACCACTGCCAGCACCACCCCCTCCCCAGTGCCACTCAGGAAGGGAAACAGCTTTGACAGGGAGATGGTATCCAGGACGTGGGGGCTCCTCCTGCCTCCTTCTCCAGGCACATTCCCAGGATCAGCAGAATGCTTCACGCTACACCTGAAATACACCAGTGCTGAGACAGCTCAGCAGCTTTTATTCCCAGCCCCCCTCCAACCCCAGAGCCTTGTGTTTTGCAGCCTCATTGCTGGTCAGCACCATTCCAGCACCACTTGCTTCCAACCAAGGTCTATTAAGCTCCAGGACTGACAGTGGCAGATCCCTATAGCTCAGCCACAGGACAAAGTGCCACCTAAAACCCATCCATTCCTCTCCCAAAGCATCGCACAGGACACAGGCAAGAGGGCCTGGATCCAGTTTGAGGTTACAGGAGATGCCCTCAGTCAGCACAACCAACCAGGGCACAGCTTAGTTACCAAAACTGAGTTCTGATTATTGTGACTTTAGAACAGTTTTAAGGGTGGAAGTGCCACCAAGCTGTTGGGAGATGGAGCCTGCCTACTTGGAGCAACCTGGGCTCTGCATGAACCACAGGAGGTTGGGGTCATGCACTGGGATCTCACAGGGCCAGCACAGAGAGGTTCTGTGACACCTCATCCACAGTCACACTAAGAATTCGCCTGAAGTCTCTTACTCTCATTCCCAGCCTCCTTGAGACTATCCCCCTAACAGCACTTCAGGGGCTTTGCAGCACAACATGCATGCCCTAAACCTGAGCCTTGCCCAGAAAAGCCTGACTGCTATCAAAGGACAGTGATCAAGCAGTGACAACTCTGCACTACCAAGCTCCGAAGTTGTTACTGGCAACACCAGAGATCCATGGTCCCTCCAAATCTGTGACTTGCTGCAGTCTGAGCCTGGAAAGCTGTTCCTCAGGCCCAGGTTGTGGGGTTTTTCTACAGACCAGCCACCTCAGTGCTGTCCCCTAGCCCATGAGGGTCTCCAGGGACACACACACATCATGACAAGGAACATTTCAGCTCTGGTGACAAGAGCCCAAGAGTGGGTTAAATCCACAGCTGTCTCTGCCCTAGGAATGGAAAAGCAGCTACAGGAAGATCCAACAACCACTAACAGCATTGAACAAGGACAGAGAAACCTTCAGCAATGCCTAAAGGCACATTCAAAACTTCAGACTGCCCTGGAATGATCCAGGACCTTGCAATTCACCAGCACATCAGCTGTATCTGCCCTCCCCAAGGCTGGTCTTGCCTCCCCAGGGCCAGGAGATGAGAAGCACAGACTGTAGAAGAGCTTGAACAGCATCTGCTCTCTGAGCCTGGCACCTGGGCAGTCTTCCAACAGAAGGACAAGCCAAGGGCACACTGCAGCGTCCTCAGAGCACAGCAGGGGTGACCACCAATCCCATTGAAACCATCACTTACCTATGGGATACTTGTGCTTGTCAGTGTCGATGCCAGCATAGACCACCCCTCCAAAGAGGTCGTACATGACGGCTGCCAGCGCCTCTGCGTTGAGCATCCCATGCAGGGCCCCCACGAACACCGTCTTGCTGGGGTCCAGCCGCTGCGAGGGGCTGCGCACGAAGTTGCTGTCGGCCAGCACCCACGGGATCACCTGCACCTGCAACCAGGAGCACCCCTGAGCCTCAGACCTCACCCCGAGCTGCAAATGTCAGTTATCTACTGCTGCTCAGGGTCCACAACCATCCAGAGCTCCCAACACCTCCAGAGAACCCACAAGGGGACAAAACCAACTCTGTTTCCAGCCAAACTGGAACCCAAGGCAGCAGTTCCTTGAGGGTGGCAGCCAGAGGACAATCCACATCCCTCCACCTGCATTTATGGCCCAGTCAGGTACCTCCCAGCACAGGAGCCTGATGTTGGAGGGGGCCACTGGAATAATCACCCACTGCCAGCTCCATCAGGAGTTCCCATCTGCTCTGCAACTGATGGAGTGCTCTGGAGAGAAGCTTCTGGCAGAACTAAATCACCGAGCACAGAAGCGCTGCCAATAGCCAGACACCAGGAGAGCTGTGTAGAGCACAATTAGTTTGTGCCTGTCTAGATTAAGAGCTGCATCTCCATCCTCTAACTCCCTGAACTCAGGCAATTGTCCATGATCTGAGGACCCCCTTTCCTGTAAGCCCAAGCAGAGCCTCTGGCAGCCCCAGCACCCCCAAAGCACAGGTCAGCCAGCCAAGGCCATGTTGGGGAGCAGCCCAGGATCCAAAGTATCTTCCTGCTGAGGTTGAGTTATTTGCAGAGGAGGCCTGACAAAGCCTCTGAGGGACCCCAGTCTGCCTCTGTAAGCAAAGGTGTGATGGAAGCAGCCCAGAACAGTCAAATCCCTGTTTCCATGCTCTGTCCCAGCTAACTGAAGCCTGAACGCAGGGTCTGCCACCAACCCAGGAGCTCCAGTTTGGTTGGACATAAGCTGTTGTGAGGAACACAAACACTGAGCTGACACATCCCTACCACAGGCACAGAGCAGTCAAAGCCAGCCAGGAGCCAGCACACCTTCAGCTGCTGTTCCAACCCTGCTTTCCTTTCCTCCAGGGATTTCCCTCCACATCCCCTGCTGCCACGTCAGGCTGCTCTCCCAGCTCTGCTCACCTCTTTGCAGCGCATCCTGCGGCTGGACATCTTGAAGTAGTACTCACTGAGCCCATCAGGGCTCAGCAGGTCCTGGGAGCATGCCTGGAGCAGCGCACGCACCGACTTCTCTGACTCAAACACCAGGTAGACGTAGCCTTTGGAAGGGAAGGGAAAGAAGCAGCTGTTAGAGCTGTGGTGGAGAAGAAACAGATCATCCCAGTTTGCAGACATCCTCAAAACCACTCTTGAGTGCCACCTGAAGTATCTGTGTGGTAGCTCTCGCTGTTCCCAGCAGACTCAATGTATAAGCCAAGCTGGAAGAGCCCAAACCAAGCACAGGATGAGAGGCAGGATGCCCAGGGCCTCATGGGCCACTGTCCATCATCCACAAACCACACCTGGACATGCCAGGTGGGCACCACCAGCCTGGCCACAACAGGGTCTGAAGAAAAATAGACCCTGCTACACAAATAGGATGGCCTGGCTGAAATACAGTCCAGGGTTTTCAAGTCACTTCCATGGATGCCAGTGCTCTACCTCACATTGCTCTGATGACTGAATAAGGCCATCAGGCACTACAGGGCCTCCAAACCAGCCATTTCCTACCCTGTAACTAATTCCTGCTTACCCAATATGTCAGTCCAGCTGCACATGCTGGCAGTGGGATCAGCAGCTGTTCCAGCCCTACATGGGGCTCCAGAAACACCTGAAGAGGGATCCCCCAGCCCACAGTTCTGCCCAACGCTGCTATGGATGGGTGAGGACGCTGGGTTTGGGGTGCCAGTGCTCTGCAGCCCAGGTGAAGACCCAAGTGAGGGCAGGACATTACCCCAGGTGCTCTGTACCAACCAGTCACCAGCATGCAGCTGTACCATCCCAGCATCCGTGCTGTAACATAGCATGGGAAAAAAGTAACCCTACCGTGTTCGCTATTACCTTTAGGCATATTACCTTTGGGAGGACAGCGTGGGTGTTTGCCATCCTTACCAGGCCACTCCACACTCAGGGAGCCAAAAACACGGAAAGTGTTGATCAGCCCAGCTACAGATAGAAGGAGAGAGGTCAGTGTCCATCATAAAAAGCTCCATCCTGCACCCTTCCCAATGTCAACACCTAAGGCCTTGCCGTGGGGCTTCACTTTCCAGGGGCTGCTCACCTTCTGTAATGTCCCAGGGGACTCCTCCCAGGAACACTTTGCAGGAGTAGACAGGGTTCTTGTAGTTTCGGGGAGGCAGCTGCCCACTCCAGGTGCAGGTTGCTTCGTTCACAGCTTGGAGAAGACACCAGTAATAGTCAGTACAGGATCATTTCCCTCCCACTCTCCCACAGGTCTCCACATATTCGCCAACTACAAGCTGAGCAGAACTGCACAGCCACAGGCAGCTGCCCAGACCCATATATTCTTTCAGCAGATAGAGTCAGTCAGGCTTGGGCCTGAAGCAAACTGTGTTCAGCAAGTGTCTGCACAGAGGCCACCTACCCTCCCCCAAGTGTGAGACCAGCCCCTGGACCTCCTCCCAACTCACCTGCTGCCTGCCGATGAAGCCGGGCTTCTCTTTCAATACTGAAGGGGTCTTCTGGAGAGTCCAGAAGATCCCAGGAAGGCCACGCAGATGCTCCAGGCCATCTTTTCGATGCACTGGCTGGAGAGGAAGTTACTGCAGCCAGGGCAGCTTGATCTTGATCCAGCTGGGATCCCACTCCCATCTTCAAGGGGTCTCTTGACACCCCACTGAGAGGCAAGAAGGGCAGAGGAGGGGATATGCGAAGGCTTGACTGCAAGAGAAAGGCCATATTGAAATCCAGCTCTGAGTAAGAGCACATAATGCCAGGGGTGAGACATCACACTGGGGCCCTGCCCTTGCTCACGGCAGGAGAGGGAACTCTCAGGGATCTCCTGAGAACCTCTGAGGCCTGGCAGAGGCAAGAAAGCAGCCACTTCAACACATCCTGGCACCCTAGGAAAGCCCTGGGCCATTCTCCACTGAACCCATGCCCATGATCAGCAATAGGGATCATTAAGCAGGAGGCACTTCACAGACCACAAAGCCAACAGCTACCCCTGTCTGTACAGCCTCAAGAACAGTGCCATCCCTGGGGAGCACCAGCCTCAGGCTTTGTGCTGTGCCCGCAGTGGGCAGGGCTTGTTGGAAGTGCCCATGGACTCCGCAGGCACCAGCTGGATCTCATCCTCACAGCCCAGCTCCAGAGCTGCCTGAGCAGGGAGTGGGCACCATGGACCACAGCACCTCCCAGGTAGGAGGGAAAGCCTGGATTAATGGAACAGCAGGGAGGCAAGATGCTGCACAGCTCAGTGCCAGCTGCACTGCAGATCTGTCCCTGTGCTGCCATGTCAGCCGCCCACACCAGGGCCATGCTCAGAGTCCTGCCCTTCACAAACAAGGCCAGCACAGAGCCCTGCACCACCTGCCACCATCACTCCCTGGGTGCTGCAGTCACCTAGCACATCCTGATTCTCCAGGGTGGATCACAGCAGAATCAACCCCACATCCAGTCAGGTCTGTCCTTCACACCCACCCCAACACAGGGGTCAAGGCCATGGCAACACCACAGCACAGCCTGGAGCAGCTCCTGGCTTTATCCTCCTGTGCCAAAGCTAGGCCATGCAGTAGCATCCCAGAGCTGGCTGGAGCCAGGCTGCCCTGCTGGCACCCAGAGCTGCCACTTGCACCCACCACAGACCCATCAGAGCAGACTGGGGCAGCCAGCCAGCCACTCACTTGCTCCCTGCCTTTCAAATTTAGCTGTGCTTTAGGGAATGGGAGCAGGCCAGACCCAGTTTGCTCTAGAAGAAGCCGCCCTGAGACAGAAGTGCAGTCAAACACGAAGAGCAATGAAAGGCAAGGACAGTAGCTTCTGAGAAGTCCAGGCTGGATCAGCCACCTCCCTGATGGGGTCAGGGCACAGACACCGCTCTGCCTCGCACCAGCTCAAGCACTTGAGATCCCTCTGGGAGCTATTGTAACCCAGTAGGGCTGCAAGCACAAACCCAAAAGGCCAAAATATTAGCTTAAAATAAAAAAAAATGAGGATACTGCTGGCTTGTGCTGAAGGACTGCATAAGCAGCCTTTCTCCCAAACCCTGGGCTGTGCCAGTGTGTGCACAACAGCTCCTCCCAGCATTCCCTCCCATTCCTCAGCAGGCAGGGCTCTGGCTGGCAGCTCCACTCAGCTGTTCTATGCTTCCCAAAAAACACACAGCAAGACCCCAGGACCCAAACTTACAATCAAGTCTGAGAGGTGGTCAGAACCAGAGCTGAACCCACTGGTGTCCGAGTCCGAGGGGCTGCTGGAGCGGGAGTCCAGGAGGGAGCGGGAGTTCCTCAGCGACGGTGTGGAAAACTTTTCTGGCAGGTCTGAACCAATGGGGTCTAAAGGCAGAAAACCCAGCGGGGGCTTCCCCAGGACGTTCCCAAGAGGGTTACTCAGCATGCTGAGAACTGCAACAGAGAGGGACAGAGTCTGTCAGGGCTGCAGCACAACACTGCTCCTTCTTTCTGGCTCCTGTGGCCCAGGAGGCCACCGGGCTCCTGTCAGCCCACAAATGTCATGTCTGGGAGGTGGGACCTCTGGTGCTTGCCATCAGTTGGGCCATGGTGCTGCACAGAACCCACAACAGCCTGGTGTGGCTGACAAACATGAAGGTGGGTTATGAGAGATTGGCCAGGAGAACCCACTTCATCTGGGAGAAGTTCAGAGACCCTGCATCCCAGATTACAGACCTCAGAAGTGCTGTGGTACAGGGCCCTCTGCCCAGTCCATGCCATTCCCTGCCACTTATCCTGGAGCAAGGGGGGCAGCTCCCCAGGGATGGGGGCACACACCAGTAGCAGGCACACCTGGCCCACCAGCAGGAATTTTCAGGCTCAGAGGCAGGACACTGCTCACACCATCCCTGCCAGGAGCTGGCTGTGGGCAGCCAGGAAGGTGCCAGCCTGGGCTGCTGACAGAGAGGCTCCACTGTCCCTGGTGTGTGCTCACAGCAAGTCTGTCTGGTCAGGCCTCTGCCCTGGAGCCTGCAGACAAGGATGTGTCAGACTGCTTCCCTCACACTGCAGGTTTTCCTCCCACTGAGGAGAATCCAAGAAAATGCCTCCCTACAAAGAGAGCTGCTTCTGAGCAGAGGACCAGGCCATCCAAAGGTCAGAAAGTCACATCCTGGTCAGTGATGTGGGGGCAGCTGCCACCCACAAGGAGAGGGAATGTAGGGCAGGGATCCCACAGGGGCACACCACCAGCCAGTCTATTCAAAAAGAGCAAGTCTCAGCAAGCTGAATGCATACCCGAATCAAAGTGAAAAGAGCAAAGCATTCAGAAATGGTTTTAATTATTCACAGGCTGCAAAACAAGGCAGCTTGCCCTGAAGCTTTCAGTTTTCAGCAAAGCAAATTTGGGATCCAGTAGAGATCCTCCAAGCCCCACCTGATCTCAGCAAGCTGAACCACAAGGTTTTAACCTAGATTTTCAGCAGCTCCTATGCAGATCAGGATTAATAATCCAAGCCACCAGCCAAACCAGGAGAGTGACAACACCATTGTGCTCAAGTGCACTACGGTCAGACACCAGGACAGCAAGGTGAGAGCTACTGAGCATGACTGAGGCCAGATGCTGGGATACACCTATCCCAAGCTACATTATCCAATGGCATGCCTGCTGTAAAGCTGGCATCTCCAGCCCCACACTTGGGGAAAAAACCTCACCACCCCAACAGCACATAGGTACAGGTGTGTCCTTTACTTGAAGCATCTCCCTCAACTCAAGGCAGAGCCCTCAGCAAGAGTCACAACATCTTCCCACATTTGCAGAGCCTTACCCCTGCAAGATTCCCCTGTTTAGGCTACATCATGGCACTAGGAACTCACTGAGAAAGGGACCTCCTGCCCTTTGCTCTCCTGGACAGGCAGCACCTGTGTTCACACCCAGCCCTGCAGGCACAGGAAAATACTGGCCAGCCCAGCAGTCCTTACCTGGGCAGAGCCCGGGCAGCAGCAGCCCCGGAACCGAGGGAATGTGACACAGCCGGGGAGGAGATGCTCCCTCCTAGTCACAGCTCCGAGCAGGGCACAGCATCTCCCAGCCCCGGCAAGCCGCACTTGCTGCTCTGCTGACTTCTCTGAAGCCACGTGACGCGTTTAAAAATACAGCCGGCGTATTGTTCTGGGGAGACAGCTGAATCTGTCTGACAGGCTCCAAAATCTGATTAGTCACTAAACAGCACAAGAGGCAAAGCAAAGCAGCTGATCCCACAGCCCGAGCCTTGCTGCCAACAAATGCACCCACACTGACACCCTCCTCCTTCCACAGCCATTGAGGGCCGTGGGTTTGGAACACTGGCAGCCCTGTGCTTACCCTAGCTGCACAGCATTCCAGAGACCTGGAGCAGCTAATGCCAAGCAGACTGCTACCAGATAATGCTGCCCTGCCCCGTATCTCCTGCTTAGCAGAGATGTGGAACCAGAACTCTATTTAGGATGCAACAGCAAGAGTTTGGGGCTCATCAAGAGCTCCCAGAGACATTATGGAGTCCAGCTGTTCTGCCCCATTTATGGCACTCTCATCTCTGCCACTACATACACATCTCTCCCATGATTTCTCAGCTCTCACAGCAGCTACAAAAACAGTAAGGCCAGCATATGCACACTGAAGTGGCAGAATTACTGGCCTTTAAAAGGATCTACTGTCTGGGCATTTACCACCACACAAAACCCTGCCTGCTTCAACTACCCAATCCTAACCTCATGTCGTGGAAGTGCTGACATCCTACTGTTAACATGGATGGATTCCACCCAGACCAGCAGCTTTGACAGCTCTGCACTGGCAGCACTTGATTAAACACACTGCAGGACAAACTCAGCTCGTGGGAGACCCCACATCACCCCAGTGGGTCTGACTCAGCTTCACTTGGTACCCACAGCCACTCACAGGGACATTGGGAGGAAAAGCCATAAGCCAAACTCAGCATTTCCTCTTTTACCCTTGCTCAGTGACCAGGCTATGTGCCCTGACACCAAGCTGTGCAGGTAGCCTAGGAAACACCTGCATGAGACACCCAGATCTTATTCCTCAGCACTATCCCAAAGGCATCCTACTCTAATTCCCTGCTCCAACCCACAAAACCCCTCCTGAGGAATGGGGCACAAGAGCCCAACACAGGCTGCCCACCTAAAAAAAGCCTTCAAGGCATTGGGGCCACACTTTTTCCTGGGAAGTTGGCCTTGTCTCCCCTCCCAAGCAGACAGCTCACATAAGGGAAAAATCATTCCCAACACATATGCAAGATGCATCAGCAATTCCTGGAGTCAAGAGCATCCCTTAAACTCCCAATGTGAAAAAGCAAGTATCATGGAACTACTCAGGATAAGAAAAGAACATGAGTGCAAAAAAGTATTTTTCACACCTAGTGGGGAAATTTTAACTCGGGGGTCAACATGACTCCCCTCACCACTCACACACCAAGAGCTTCTGGAACTTTTCCTGCCTCTGCTCAATGCAGCAAGGGAGGCACATGGCAATGCTCCTCTGCAGGGGACAGCAGAAAAGGAGCTTTTAATAGAATCTGGGCACTGACTTTTGACTGCTGCAGCTCTAATGCCTGACGTGGAGGCAGCGCACTCTGCTCCATCTCTGGGCATGCCAGCCCAGCACTGGCACATCTGAGCTCTGTGGAACAGCTGTGACACCACATGGCACTGCCAGGTCCTGGCCACACAGGCCACTCCCTGGAGAAGGAGTATTTTTCAAACTACTCCTCTTCCTTAGCTGAACTTTCCCTAGTAACTGCTGTTTGGATACACCATTATTCCTGCATCGCCCAGGGCCCCTAAAGAAGCCCAGGGGACCACGCTCAAGACTCTCAGACCCATCACACCTGAGCCAGACACTTGACAGAAACAAGCAGCTACAATGAGCCCACAGTGGTGGCTTCAACTCTTGAGGTCAACTCTACCTGTAGACCCCAAATTACCCTTTAAATCCCAGGACCAAACACTGAACTACCACACTGAATGTGAGTTTACCCTAACTCAAGCTCCACCAGCATAAGCTGCAATTCAGAGCACACTTTGGGAAAGTGTCCCAACTGCAAGATGTCCAATCCAAGCACTAAGAACAGCTTTTACTATTCCATCCACCAGTTAAGACATGCAATTTAAGCACCTGCCCAGGACCTCAGAGCACACAGTTCTTCCCTGCAAACTGTAATTTACAGCCATTTGATATGTAGACCTTCCTAGCAGCTTTGCCCATGCCCATTCTTTAAGAGATTAACTTAGATGAGTTAAGATGAGCCCCAAGAATTGCTGGTGCTGGCAGCTCAGAGAAAGAAGGGCTCTGGGAAAATAACCACTATGCTGATGACAAATGACAGTTTACTACCCTGGATAACATCTTAAGAGCAACAGGATCATTTAGGTTGGAAAATACCTCCAACAAAGAGTTCAGCCTTTGACCAATCACCACTTTGCCAGCTAGACCAGAGCACCCACCAAGTGCCACATCCAGACATTTCACATGGAGCATCCACTGAGTTTACGCCTGGTGGACAGAGCTGAGCAGAACCTCAGCTACCTCCACACTGTCCTTTGAACAAAATGCTTCAGCTCAGCTCTGTGGGAGACCACCCAGCCACCAGCACATGAGATCAGTGCTGATGCTCTTCACTCCCTGGTGCATCAGTTTATTCAAATTATCCAGAAACTGAGTCTTGCCCAGAGCAAAAATCCCTCTTATCCAGCAGCTACCCAGGTCCTTCCACTCAAGTTCTTTCTCCACACTCAGAACATCAGTGGGAACCCCCCCATAGCTGAGAAGAGCACTTGCCACACCCCTCAGAGTCTGGAGACACATGGAGAGTGGGCCAAGGAACTCCTGCTGCAGGAACAGTGTGCCAGTCCTTGAGTTGCCAGCCGTGTCTGGCACTCACAGACTGTGCACAGGCAGCTTGACACCGTGCTGCCCACAGCTCCAGGGCCAGGGGAGCATACACACTTTTGGAAGTTATGCTCTGGAGATGTGTTCCAGCCTTTAGAAACTCACTGCAGGGCTGAAAAAGCCTACTTTAAAGAGTCCAGAACTTGTCTGAGCCTTCAGAGGGTCACCTCTGCAGGCTGGCACCTCCAGCAAGGTTAGGCAGAGTGACATCGCCGTCTCCAGAAGTTCATCTGCTCAGAGATTACTCAGCACAAGAAGGATGGCAAGCTGTTAAGACCTCCCCCTGCATCCACCAACTATTACATAGGCTGGAAGTCCACCTTTCTGCCTGGATCTCCCCACAGAGATGAACAGGAATGCTCTTTACCAGGACAAAGAGCCAGGTTTCAGTGCCACCTGCCATGCCCAGAGGCTGCAGCACCATATACACATTTGAGGCAGGGCAGCAGAGGAGAGAAGCAGTGTGACTGAAGCCCTGGAGACTGAATACAGTGCACTTTCTTTTGTCATGCATCAAATAAGCTTGTAAAGTTAAAAAAAAAAAAAAAGCTAATGTCCTAAACAATAGCCTGCTGCAATTCCAGAAAAACAGCTCGTCTGCAGTTTTTACCACCCAGCCAAGCTCTGCCCTAGTGGGGTGGGAGCAAGCTGAATGTTTTAGTCAGCCAAAAAGCAGCACCTCCTACAGACACGGAGAAGCTCCGTGGCAAGAGAACATTTGCATGTCTGAAAAAGCCAATGGGCACCTCAACCACCTCCTACAGCTGTAGTTCAGCAGTGACACAGCCAGACAAGCTGCCAGGGTGAGCAGCTTACCCTCCTCACACACCAGCACCAAACAGCTCAAAGCTCATGGCTGTGAAGGGGTGACCAACATTCCAGTCTGATCCTAAATTTCAGCACTTCTCACCTGCAGCTGTGGGACCTGGAGCTGCCTGCAAGGAGCTTGGACAGCCACAGCACAGGAACATTGACTGAAACATGGCCAGCAGCAGCTGCAGTGGCACACGTGGGGCTGGAGCACACAAGACAGAGACAGGCTTTGCTTGGCACAGGGAAGGCAGACACTGGATTCTCCCTGTTTACCAAATTCTTACAGGGGCACAAAAAGCCCAAGGAAAAGCTGCAGCAGGAGTAGTGGCACAAAAACTTCTTCCTCTGAAGTGGAGCAGCCATGAGACAAGGCCCAGAGGTGGAGAGAACTGTGTCCTTAGAGCCCTGGAGCTCACCTGAGCAGCACACTGGATATGTCCAGAGGATCTGACCAGCTCAAATCCTCCAAATTTCATTATACTCCACTGAAGGAACAGTCAGTGCTGTTATTAGAGAAGCCACACAAAGTCCAAGACACACAGTCCTCTCCAAGCTGTATCACCACAGAAGCCCCAATGATCTTGAGCCAACTACCAGCTCCAGAGAAAAGCAGCTCCCAGAACTGCAGATGTAATCAAACCAGCAGCAACCACCATCTAAGTAGGACCTACAGCACAGCCCATTTTTTTTCCCTGAACTACAAAAGAGGAACCTCTGCCCTCACAGATTCTTCATTTGGGGCAAAGAAAAACTGAAGATATTCTGGCAGCTATTTCTGGTTTGCTAAGAAGGGGGCAGGGGAATAAAAAAAGGCAGCATGATCCCACAGCTGAACCACAGAATTAGAGTCAGGACACCTGAAGTCTATTCTTGGTTCTGGCACCAACATGGTAAGTCACTTGCCCTGAAAAATGGAAACAGCAGCATAAGTGGGAACAAGCAGAAGATTACTGCATTAACATCTGAGAGCACTGGTCCTCTGCTAGCACTGAGAGCAGGGACCGGCTGACAAAAAGGCTCACAACTTCCTGAGGCAGGGAATTTACTCCTGTGTGTTTCTAGGAAGGGAAAACAGCTACCCAAGGTAAATATAAAAATCAGAAAAGACAGCTAAAATGCAATTCAGGATTACAAGTGCTCAGGTAATTGCATTCACTAAGCAGGCTGCCACAACCACAGTTGTCTTTAAAAAGATCAGAACACTGAAATACAGCAGGTTTTAACATGTATCAGTCCCAGAGAGATTTAAAAGCCAACATATTCAGGTCAAATTCTGCACAACAAGCTTCAGCTTTCCAAGCCTCAAGAACAAACACTTCTATATTTAAGTACCAAACTCCTCTCAATTATCTGCTGCAACATCTAGGGTGCAAACTGTGCCGTGTGTGTTACCTGACAGGATAACAAGGGTGAGTGACTCATCCTCAGCTGCATCCCAGTTTGGGGGTGTCAAGGCCAGGATACACCTTTAGAAGGGGGACTCTCTGGAAGGGGGGCAGGGTGTTGGCCAGACCCCTCTGCAGGCTGCAGTGAAGGAAAAACCTGAAAAAAAATACAGACTCTAGTCCCAAACTCAATTTTCCTTGGGAAACGGCACACAAGCCTCACTGAGGCCTTCAGCTGGCATAAAGCCACTGCTACACTGGCACTCCCAAACCTCACCAGTAATGCAGGTTCCCAGTTACCTTCCAGAGGTCTGCACCCCTCAGCATCACAGCTTGGGAGCTTGCCTCACCTTCCCATCCACACTGTTGGGGAGAAAACCCAACAGAAGGCAGAGGGACAAGGAGGGATGTCCCCATGGCCATCTCAAATGCGTGGCACCAGCTGCCGTGCCCGAGAGCAGCCTCTGTGCTGGCAGCAGCACAGACAGCACCTGTGATTCAGCTGTTTTGCCATCACCTAAGGGACCAGGCATAGGGGAAGTGAGCTTGCAGATGTGGATAGAAGGTGCAACCCTGGCTGGAGATGCCTTGCCCAGTGCCCCAGCCCTACAGCAGCACCACTCAGCCTCTGCACAGTGACAGCTCAAGGACTACAGCATCCTTTGGAAGGGGATAATTTCTGAGCCAGCTCAGGGGAGGTACCCACTTAAAAGGGTGTTTTTGTGGGAACAACAAGGCAGAATTAGTTTCTGGAACCCCCTTGGGCTACATTATTTCTACCACCCTCCAGCAGCTTTCCTACCCTGCCTTGAGCAAGAGCTGGACTGGATAACATCAACCTTCCAACTGGAGTTACCCTAAAAACCCCAGCCTGGCAAGAGCACTGCAGAGGGCCCACAAGCCTCTGCTACAGGCACACTGGGCAAGCAGGTCCAAAAGCTGTTCCCTACCCAGCTCCATGTGGAAGCACTCATGTCAGCATGTGCGGCAGAGTTTGCAGTAAAGGCACTGAGTCAAAAGCACATTCAAGACCTCTTCTAGAAAGCTCCCATGCTCCTGATGGAGCTGCAGCACAGCCTTTTTGGTCAGTTCTGCCCAGCAAGAAACCCTCACATCCACTGCTTTGACATATAGCAGTAAAAGGGCTGGAGGAACATCTCATCTCTCATTTGACTGGTGCAATTTTGGGGAAGAATCCTATTCCAGGCTGGGGCTTGCACACACTAAGCCATTCTCCCTGCTGCTACCTCCATACCAATCACAGGAAAGACTAAGCCATGAATTGCCTGGAGCAGCTCAGACCCAACAAACAGTAGCTCCAATGCTCTCCGTGGAAGGGAACATGCCTTTTAAGGCTCAATTCCAGAGTGAGCCAAGAGAAATGTTCTCCAAATCACCACTGAAAAGTGCCACGGGGCTACTCCAGAGGCCACAATCAAACAGAAGCCAAGGGGAGGGTTTTGGGTGGTACATGCCTGCTCCCACAAGCTGCCTCCAGCATAGGACTGGAGCTGCCCTGACCCACTTCAGTTCTGGCTGGATACAAGCAGAGATGCTGGTTGGGTTCCTGTTCCAGTTACTCCTCTATTTGCATCTTCTGTTTTACAGCATCAGCGCAGATAAAAATAAATCTGTTTTAGGAGAAGCTGCTCAAACGGAAGCTTTAAGGGTTGGATTGAGAGCAACTTCCTTTAGAAACCAATTGCAAGCTCAGGTTTGATACTTCTTTTACTTATTTGATACATATTTTATTCTGTTAAGGATCAAATACCACTGCCACATGAGCAGTGTGCAGCTTTTAAGTGCTTCCCACTCCCCAGCACAGGTGGCTGGAGCCAAGCACTGAGGAATCAACCCACTGAGCATGAGCAGCTTTTATAGAAACATTCAAGGAACAAGTGCCTATTAAGTACCCCCATCAAGTAAGTCCTCAGAAAAGTGCTACAAGTACTAGGATGGCATGGGACAAGCTTTTAGTAAGGCTGTCTCAGGTGCTCCTGGAATACCAGCACTAAGCAGGAGACCCAGAGTCAAACCAGCTCCCAGCTTTGTGCCCTTACACTGTTATCATCCACAACCTTTACAAAGGAAGCAACACCACCACATCCGTGCTTCCATTACTACACTCTGAACACCAGCACACTGCTCTCAAAGAACCAGGCTGCTGGGAAAGTCAGTCCTCCTTTCAAGGGAATAAAGGATACCAAGAACATGTAATTCAGGATCACCACCAAAACTCTGGACACCTATTTTCCTGAGCCAGGCACAGGTCCAGGGTCAGCAGGAGATGGAGCTGCCCTTCTCTCCTCATCCCAGCAGCCACACCACCAGCAGCACAGAGGAACCTTTCACTGAGTTTCCTAGACATACTTGGGCTTAGATGGAAGTAAGTCTCACCCAGGTGAAGTGCTCTACCCCCACACCCAAAGCATCCCTTTCATTACAGAGCAGAAAAATCATCCTTGGATATTCTGAGGCAAACCAAGTGTTGTCCAGACACTGAGCTCTCCATCAGGATGCACCTCTGAAATCTTCCTCTAGCATAAGGAGAAGGATTTACACACAGCCAAGCCGGAATACACAGGAGCTGAGGACACACCTAGGTCAGCTGAAGCCACTTGTCCAAAAGACAGCAGGAAAAACAGCAGGGAGAGACCAGGACATGCACAAAGGAGAGCTCTATGAAGCTTGGCATGAGTTAGCCAAGCAGCAAATTAAACAGATGGAGAACTGGGGACCCAAATCCTCTGCCCCAAGCTCTGCACCCAACCACTCAAACCAGCAGCTTGAGGAAAACCAGTGACTACCATGCTGTATTTATAAACAGCCACCCCAGGCTGAGCAGCAACCCTCCCCTGGGGGGCTCAGGTGCCCTCCACCACACACAGCATTTGAGGACACTGAAAACAGCCTGACCTGGGGGAGCAGCTTATGAATCCCTCCTGCTGTTATCAAGAAAAAAACAAGGAGTCCATGACAACAACCGTTCTTCCTGTGCAACAGGTCTTTTCTTTCATCTTTCAGATGGGGTTTTGCCTTGAAGACTTCAGAGAGATTCGTGCTCTGAGGCCTCACTATCTGCCAGGCAACGCACAACAGACTGCCTGCAGCTCCAGCCTGGCAAATTTTAAGCAACTACAGATAAGTAAGCTCGTTGCAAAAATGAGTTGCTGTGCTCTGGGAAACAGAAGAGCCAAGGGCTGAGAAGATTCAGCAGCATTTTCCTACCATGGGACACTTCCCCAGAACCAGAGTGACAGGAGCTGCAACCTTGCAGGCTGGAGAATGAGACAGCAGCAGCCACCCCGCAGAGGGCACAGATGAGGCTGGAGCTGCAGTCTCAAGAGCAAATCCAAGGAAAAGCTCAAATCTGTTGCTGCACCAGCAGCTTTAGAGTCACACAAGCAGAGGCAGATACAGCAAGATGCTCCATCAGATGCCAGCTGTAAAAGCTCACCTTGAGAGCCCAACATCCTCTCCAGAGGATGATCCCGCTAAAAACACTCCCAGGTTAGCACTGCAGACTTAGTGTTAACAGACAGGTTTTAGGATGATTTCCCCATGGGCAAGTCTGCTGTCCCACATAGGGACAGCTCCCAATGTAGGGCAGGACAGACCAGCCAGACTGAGCAGCTGGCACACAGGCTGAAAGCCAGGCAGGGAGACCCAAAATCTGCACATGGATCTGCTGTGCAGTGCTGCTCTCCAGGCAAAAACTGGATCAAGACCCCATTTGCTTGTACCCCTTGAGAAACAGGGCAGTGAAGGTAAAGGATATCATCAAGGGCAGTCCCACCTCGCTGCCTCTTAACCCCTCCTTGCCTCTGAACTCTGAGACGTCAGCACACCTGCCTGCCTACTGGGAGGCTAAAGACAGGGAAACACTGCCTCAAGAAATACAGAACGGCAGGACTGCAAGTGTTAAGGGCCAGTTTCCTGCACAAGTCCCTCCCCAGGTCACAGAGCAGGTTGCTGGGACTTGCTGAAGTATTTCCAGCCTGACAGATCTCGTGGCAGCAGAGGTTTGAGGCAGCAGGGTTTGAGACACTTTGCCGGCCGTGAGATAGCAGTTCAATCCTACAGCCAGGAAGTGCCAGCAGCTCCAGCCTGTAGCAGCCACTGCCTCCAGAGAGCCTCTCCAGGCACCAGCAGTGCCTCTGGCACACTCCCCAGAGCTCAGCACACGCCCTCTGTGCATTACAGGCCTGGTGCAGAAGGAAAACTCCTCACAAATAACCCTGCCTCGGTGCAAGGGGCTCAGTGGCCCTTTGGGGACTGTAGGCAGGATTAGGGCACAAAAACCAGCCCCACTGTTCTGTGACCTCCAATCAGCAGACGTGTGCTCCTACTGCACCAAGCTGTGTGGTGACAACGCCCTGGGAGCACAAGGTGACACCAGAAGGCTTTGCAGCCAAAAGGTCCTTCCCAAGCTGAGGAAGCTCCGTGCTGGCAGGGACTAGCAAGGCAGAAGAGGTCCCAGCTCATCAGTACTCAAGCATAGCACTGCAGGGGACCACATCAGCAATATTTTTAGCCTGATTGTTAGCTATTTTGTTGCATTTCCACCTTTCCAGCCACCTCTCTGTGGGTCCGCACAGCTGAGTCACTGCTGGAACCTTCCAAACGCTTGGGTGCCAGCGGCACACACAACAGTTCGCTTGGCAGTGCCAGCCCTCCCCCATGCCCAGCCACAGCCCAGCACTGCCGCAGCCTCACCTGCCTGCAGGACACCCCGATGGAGACCCCAGCCCTACAGGCTGGGCCAGCTGCAGCCTCCCAGGCCCCAGCAGCACTCAGACACAGCAACATCCTCTCCATATCCTCCCTCGTTCCATCACAGCACAGACAGGCCACCTGGAAGCACCAGCATCTGCCAGCTCCCTAGACACACACAGCTTTCAGACATGGGACACTCCTCTGCCACCCAGTGTTCCACAACTTTTCAGAAAACACTTCTGAACTACAACCCCTCTGCTCCCAAGGAGCTCCACTGCCACCCCTCCAGGGCCCTGAGGAAGGGCTAAGGCCCCACAGAGATGGGAGGTGTGGGTGGCTGTAGCAATAAAAAACTGTGCACAGGATCAGTCTTTCTCCTCCTCAGCCAGCACATACCATCCCCGCAGCTCTCAGAGCAGGAGAGTAACAGCAGCCCAGACCATGAAGCACTCCCAGTCCAGCTGCTGCTCGCCTGCAAAGGGAGTGTGGGAGTGAGGAGAACATTGTTTCAGGATCACAACACCCCCAGCCACAGGGCACTGGACCCTCTGCACAGCCACTGAAGGCCAGAGGCTGCTCTGTACAAGCAGTACAGCTGCACTTGGGCAGGTCTCATATCCCAGCCACCCCCTCTTTGTGTACTAATGGGAATACCAGGAGTCAGAAGTGAAGAAACGGGCCTCTTCAGACAGCACTGGGTGCCATCTTCCACCAGCTGTTACCACACTTGTCACAACCACCCAGTGGGCACAGATCATCAGAGCCCAGGGCTGTGCCTGAGGCAAGATCCTTTCCACAGCTCTATCCAGGCCTCTGCGGCAGGCAGGAGCTCCAGCACAAAGCACTGCAGTCAGTGGGGGCACCTGACACCAGATACACCCTCTGAGCACGGAGGTCACCAGAGCACTTTCAAATCCTCTTCAACTCAATTTCTCTCCTGAAACCAACAGCCCTTCCACCCCCTTAGCAGTAAATTCCCACCACCAGCATGGCCATGCCAGCCCCACCAACCAACCCCCAAGGCGCACAGCCCGCCCCGGGCTCATGCCAGCACTGCTCGCCTGCCTGCCGGAGCACTGCGGAGACATCCACGCCTCTGCCAAGGCAGGCTGGCAGGAAGCTGGCCAAGAGAGCTCTGGAGATGGCTACAGAGGAGCAGGTGGAGCTGGGACATCCGCACCGAGCGGCTGCCTCCATGTGTGACAGCCTCGCTCTGCAGCGCGCTGTGCGCCAAGCCCAGTGCCAGGGCTGTGAGCAGCAGGGTCACTCCAGGGGATGTCACCTGCTCCGAGTGTGCTCTTCATCCATTAAAGACCCTGGGACACAGCGAACAGCAGGACTCCAGTCTGCCAAAAGCCAGAAGGGGCTCAGAGCAGAGCTCTGAGGCACCGGGCTGGCCCACTGCACACTAACAACTTGTTTCTCCTTCCTCCTTCGAGGTCTCAGCTGGCAATGAAAGTACAGGCAGGAGTGTGTGGTATTCCCTGGTTCATTAGGGGAAGCCCACAGGACCATGTGGAGGTTTGCTCACTGGAGCAAAGCAAAGCTTAATAAAGCTACCGCAGCTGGGCTGCAGGCAGACCTCAAGTGCCCATGCCAGGCCCCACATGCCAAGTCTTGTGGAAATTAAACGCAGAAACTCATATGAGCTGTGCAGATCAAGCTGTTCAAACTCTGCTACCCCACTAGTACTTTTTTTTTGCTGTTTTACAACTCATGCAGCAACTCAGGGCTGTGTCCCAGAAACTCTTCCTATGCTCAGGATAGCACCCCCTTGGCCCTCCAAACATCTACAAAGGCAAGCCCCACTGCCCAGCTGCCCCACCCAAGAAGCTATCTATACTCCTGTCAGCACCAGCTCCATGCCTGGGGCCTCCGTGTCACCCAAGTCTGCGCAGCGATGCACTCCCCTTTTAACAAAGCAGCAGCATGCTGCTATAAAGGGATGAGTTTCTGTAGCAACCAGATTGTACTTGTACAAACTCTGCCAAAGCACTAGATCTTTCCACAGACTGATACTTAAACGAACACACCGTTTGTGAAACTGGTTTTTACATGCCTCAAAGGCTAGTAAGTGAACTCTTCCCTGTTTTACCCCTCTGCTCCAAAACCAGGCTGAGAGGATGCATTAGGTTTGTGCATGCAGCACCCCTTTCTCCTGGGATTTTACGGGGAAGGCTGGTGTCTCAAACAGTTAATTGGATCCCACATCACTCCAGGGGGGGCACCCAGCATCCCTGGAATCCCCCAGCCGATCCCAGCTGCAAAAGCAGACTGGAGAGGATCAAGGGGGAAGGGCACACCAGCCAGCAGTGCGTGGCTGCAAGCCCACACCCTGCCCATCACGTAGGTTTGCGCTGGACCAGAAGAGTTAAAATAAGAAGCCATTCCAGTGCATCTCCTGCAGCCCACTGCCAGGCAGAGCCCGCTATTTGTAGTTGAGCGTGGGAGTAGAGAAGGATCCCTCCAAGTCTCCCACCCAAGCCCAACCTGGCTGAAGTTGTTGGGTGCTGGCTGTACCACACCCCACAGCAGAGTTGGGTGAGTGACGCTGCCGGGACTTAGGCCATCGGGCACAGGGGGGACCCTCTGCAAGCACACCACCCCCCACCTGCAGAGCTCCCTGCCACCAGGGATTTCCTCAGGCTGCTGGAGAGAAGTTCAGCCTCACTCCTACCCAGCGTGTTCAGCCTCCTGACACCACACCCCCCACCCACTCTCTCCAAACACAGCAAGAGGATTTCTCCGCTCCTGGTGAGGTTATTCCTCCAGCAGCGTTACAGCTCTGAGCAAAACAACCCCGGGCACTTCTCATCTGCAGTGAGCCGACAGCAGAGCAGAGGGGGCTGTGGCACAGGCAGCCACAGCCTCCCCAACTCAGCTGTCACATTACACAAGCACCACGGCTCAAGAAGCCCCCATTAGCCACCGCCAGCGCCCTGTTACACAAGCACGTCGCTCCACGTTAGCTTGAAACAAGCCAAAAACACACACAGAATCCAACAACTGTTGCTGCATGTGTCAGCAGACTCACCGGACTGTGTGCTGGTTTGTGCTGCAGTGTCAGAGTCCTGGGTGCTCCAGGGTCTGTCCCACCCTGTCAGGTTGAGAGACTGCAGGCCAAGGCACAGATCGTTGGTGTCTGGGAGGCCACGGGAAGACTCTTGCGTGGACGTAGGGAAGAGCATCCTGCTTGCCACTGCTTCTTCAGAGTCCTGGATGTCTGCTCGGATGGAGAACAAACAGAAGCTTGAGAGTTCAGGGCTGCTTTTTTCTTTTTAAAGCAGGAGTTTTCCAAAGCATTAAGCCCCAAGCCAGGTCTCGCGTCGCTCTGAAGCCACAGCTCCTGCAACCAGCAGTTGCACCCCAAAAGGGAGGGCTACCATATGTCCAGAATCCAGCCCCCCACCCCCCTCGGCCCCTCCACCTTCCTATCCCGTCTGCATTACTGACTGGGTCAGCATGTGACCAGGCTGCTGATGCTTACTGTGCTGACAGTGACGTCACTCTGCCATGCAAGAGAACTGCATCAGCTCTTACAAAATAAAGGTAAGAAGAAAGGATAAGATTTCCCCTGACAGACAAGACGGTGGCAGGAGGAAAGAGGAGCAGTTCCAGTGAATCAGGGGAGGCAGGAAGCACAAAGCAGGGCTCCTCGGCACAGCAGACACCAGGCTGGAGGCAGCAATCCCCCCAGCAACGAGAGAGCAGCAGCGATAGAGCACAGTTAGTTTTAGTGCTACCCAGCTCTCCTGTCCCCGCCTCCCTCCACCCACAAAACCCAAAAACACTTTAGTCCTGGCCAGCTTCCAACTGCTGGCTCCGATTCAGAGCCGATGCAAAGCTTCGCAATTCTGCTGGCATAATCTGTTTGGTTGAGCCTGGCCACTGTGCCTCACTGACTCGGCATTGTTTACCCCTGAGTAACAAGGATAACCTTCAACCCCCACTACCCGGAGAGCAGCCCATTATCCCTGGTCCAGCCCAAGCGGGCACATCCCGCTGGTACAGGAGGAAGAGGACCAAGCAGACCCATTTCACATCAAGAATTTTTCATGGCCTGTTTACCTTTCGCCCACCTGGTCCCCCCTTTCCCAGCCCTCCCCTCCCTCGCAGGGTGTTCACAAGCCTACAGTACTGGAGATGCGGATTCTCACCCTGGTTTAAGCGTGTGCCAACAGCCTAAGGAAACACAGCAGGTTCATAGTCTGAGAATTCCAGTTTAACGCAGGGATCTGGGGGCTGGTGAAACCACAAGATGCTCAGCTGTGCTACCCGAAATCTGAGTCAGAGGGCATTTATAAGCCAACTCCCAAGCAGCAGCAGCTGTCTCCTCCTCCTCCCCCTGCCCCCACAGCCTCCCACTGTGCCATCAGATGTACACCTCACTCCACACACTGCTCCCAGCTCTTCCGCAGGCGCTGCAGTCGCTCCAGTCTGTCACATTATCCCTCACATGCAGCCCCAGCCATCCCAGACAGCTCAACAGCGTTCCTGGCCTCCTTTTCCACATCCACATCCCATGCCCATGAGCAAGGGTTACCCAGCTACCACCAGCCTTTGCCTGGGCTATGTCTGACACAGGCCACTGCTGCCAGAGTCAGGACCCTTCCCTTCACCCCATGGCAATTTGGGAGCACCAGCATTCCCAGACCCCAGTGAGGAAACTGAGGCACCACAGACAGGATCAGACATTTAAAACCATAACCTGCTGGCAACACGTCACCTTCCCCCTCCCAGCTGCAGCCTCCTCCACAGCACTCCACCAGGGTGTTTCCTACTCCTAGTAGTACTAGTACAAGCTGTAGTGCCAATTCAGTCACATTACTACCAAGTACCTGTAACAGCATCTATTCCTCTGATAGCATCACACTGCATGTCCAGAATGATATTTCATTGCATCAATTATTCCCAGATAGTTTTTTGATTGCTTGTTTTGGACATCTCTAACACAGGGAGGAGAGGATCAAGACAGTGCTCAGCCAACTCAGTTCCCACAGCAACCATAACTTGTCCATATGAATATGTAACATTCCTGCCTTTATGAAAACGCACAAGTGCTGTGCACAGATCCCTGGCAGCAAGAGACTCCCTTCCCTTTGGGGACCAGGGATCTTGCTGGGTCTCAAAAGAATTCCCACCAATTCATCTTCTGGGAAGCATGGACACAGAGTAGTGACATATAGCAAAACCTGATTCCCAGCAGCTTGGATGAAACCCACAACTGAAAAAATAAGGAAAACAGGGAACAAATTTATCTGTGACAGGAAGCATTCACTCTGCAGTATCCAGCCATATTTTCCCTAACTATCCACATTTTTCAGGAAATAAACTGCTTTGTTTAATCAAACCAAATCAGATTCAAGTAAAAGATCCATGATTCCCTCTGATGACTTCAAGCCACATTAAAAACAAACTCCCTACAATCCAGTTGCAGGTCTGTGGAAGCACAGAGCAGAATCCACTCAGATTACCAGCAGTTTTTAATTAGACCTTTTCCCATCGGAAGCCAACAACCAGCCCAAGCTGCTTCCCCTTTAATACTCCCAGCCAGTCTGAAAGACAGATACAGGTCATCCAGGCAAAACATCAACTAAAAAAACAAAGAGAACTTAAACAGATTTCTGGACTAGTTATTTTTAAAAGTCAAGAGTCTAGAGATTTGTTACAAAGCAATCAACTGTTGCAGGAATAAAAAAAACTGATCAGATACTAGAGCAGGAAGAATTAAATTTCCAACAAAAATTCAGTTTAAGAGTCATAAGCTCAAGTTATGAATAACTAAATGTCTACCAAATACTAAACAACTTTACTTTGCAACCTGACACAGCCCAACCCAAATGCTTTACTGCAGATTTTTCCAAGCACCAATCACCAGCACAAGCCCTTCCAACCTGGATTTTTCCCTGGAGTTGCCACTGGAAGCCAACCATCCTGGCAGAGGGAATGCCGCTGCACTGGGCTCGTGCCCGAGCGTCTGGGAGAGACTGAGCTCCTGCCTCCCAAGCCTGTTGGGTTTGATTTCGACAGCATTATGAGAACAAAGTCCTTAACAAAACACTCCCTCACTGGCCTTGGAGCAATTGTCTCTCCGGGGTGACTCCCTCCTGGCCTGTCCAGGAGATCCCTGTAGCCAGGCCACAGCACAGCACAGGCCTGACAGCTTTCCACACCACTACCCACATGGAAAGCTGCATCTTCCAGATTTTAACTGTGAGCCCTGGATTTAAGACATTCCAAAGGCTCTTGAAGGTGAGGATCTCCAGAGCTTAGCTCTCACCTGCAGGCAAGGACAGCTCCCACAGGCCCAGCCCCTGTCCCCATCCCAGCCCACCCTCCCCACTCACACCACTTTAGGCAGGTGAGTTTCCACACAGGAAGCTGGGCTGGGGAGCTCATCTAGTTAAAACCAAGCCACAGGGAGTTAGTTTAAAGTTTGGTTCTCTCCCCTAATCTGGTATGCAGTATGGCTGCACCAACCAGGCACTTCAAACAAGAAAATATTTAGGAAATTACAGCCTAAGCCTGCGTGGGAAGGATCCACAGGGCCTGGCAGCAGAAGCTGTGATCCACAGGCAGGCTGTGGGTTAAGGGAGCAGGAGGAGCAGGGAGCATGATTCAGTTCCCAGCCCATAGCAGCAGCATCTCTGCCATCAGTCTGAAAAGGTGGTGCTCCAACCTAGCACAAAGTTGTTCAGATATTTTGAGCCTTCCAGATCTGGGAAGGCCAGCTAACAGTCCAGCAAACAGAGTTTTTCTTCCTTTAGGTTTTGTCAGAATGGTTAAGCAAACATGAACTAAGTCAGATCCCATTCCTACCACCTCCACAGCCAGGACAGCTCTCCCTTTACTCCTAACATGCTTGTTTCCCCAGAGCCTGAATACAGATGAAATGGGCCTCATGCCTGAGGCCCAAGAATTGAGGGCATCAGAATGATAAACCCAGCTCAGCTGTAAGCTCTCCTCTCTGACAAAACAAGATTCACCTCACAGACTAGAGCTCTGACCAAGGCTGAACTTCCAAATCAAATCTGGAGGAGCCAGAGGCAGGGGGAGAAGCCTTCAGATGACAAACAGGAAGGCAGCAGCAGCATTGCTTTGCCTTTCACACTCCTCTGCACCTCCAACTGTAAAGGCTGGGAATTGCATCCCTGAAAAATTAAGCCTCTCAAGTGCCTTCTGCACACAAGACAAATATCCAAGTGAAAGCTGTCAGATGAGTCAATTGTATTCCCAAAGTGCAGTGGAGATCATCAGGGACTTAGAAAAGCACTTGTTAAGCATAAACCTACTAGTTACAAGAGGTTTTTCTGAAACACAACTAAGCATCTCCCCTGTAATCAGAAAGGTTCCTGAAGTGGTGACACTTGCTGCTGCGTGACCTGTTTCACAGCCAGATGAAGGAGTCTGCCTTCTTCCATAACCACAAACACTTGAGCAGCTGGCAAACAGCTACTTCAGAAACCAAGGAAGAGGCACTGCAACAGTCTTTCTGCTCTACCTCCCTCTTCCAAGAGTAACAGAGACTGTCACAGAATTACAGCACCAAAAACCTGAGTGACATAGCTCAGTACAAATCATCTAACTCCTGGACCTTCAGAACACCACCAATCTCTGACCACGGCAGAATACAACAGCTCTAGGCCAAGTCCCTGCTCTGCAGAACACTGACCTGCTTGCACCTGCATATCTGATACAAAACCCAATTACTAGAGCCACTTCCCAGTAGAGAGAAGCATCATGCTTGTGTAGGCAAAGACCCGGCAACGTGACACTTCAAATCCAAAGGCTAACGAGACCAAGGGAATTAAGTGTGCACTTTTTCTGGGGCATAGGTGTGGAATTTCCCTATTCTGGAAGTGTATGCAGCATCCAGCATTTCTTTGGGGCAGGCAGAATGGTTCTGCCAGCTTCAGGTGAGGTCCTAAGAGTCTCATTCTGCCTCAGTACCTCCAGGTAAACAGAGCTACCTTTTGGGTCTCTGCATCCTAGAGCATTTTGTTCCCTGATTCAAGACCATGTATATCAGGTCAGCTGCATCCAGTGCTGTCTGAAATGCTTCCTTGGGGCTGCAAGGCACAGAAGAGCAGAGGAATTTACATTAGAGTATCAGAGACACTTTTTGGAAGGCTAAACAAGTGATAGGTCATTAATTGACTGCAGTTAAGAGCAAACAGGAAGCCGATTTAGTCATCAGCTAGTCTGGGTTTGTATTTGTCCTTCAGTTTTCCTTAAATAAAGCAGCCACAGAGTCATTAAAGGCTGAAGGACCCCACAACTAACAGACCTTAAACACTGAACTTGGCACCACATCCGAAGGAAGTCATTTAAGCATCTCCCATTTCTTCACACAATGGACTGTCAAGTTAGAGCAAAATAATGGCTGCTTTGCTACTGTTAAATGAGCAGAGCTTAATGAAATAGAGATCAATGGTGCTGGGACATTTGGGGTACCTACATGTCTGTAAAGTTCCTTTTAAACAAAGCACTGCCTTCAGCTGAAACCAGCAACAGGCACGCAAAAGCTCCAGTGGGAGCTTTACTCCCAGGTCTACTAAAGCTGGAAGTTGTGCCTACAGTTTCAAAAGCTGGTGTATGTAGCACCTTCCACCCAGCAAGGCCCAGCTTTAAAGCCTGGCAAACAAACCACCAGCCTGTTGAGAAACTGGCCTTGCTCACATTCTCATTCAGAGAGGTGATAAACATATGCAACATCTTTAAAAATCACATTCCTTGAGCAGCAGCTGCTCAAGGACAGGCAGCTGCTCCAGCAGCACCATCAGGAGATGCTGACTCCTGCCTCCGTCAAGGCCACACTGTCTCTCCCATATCCAGCACCACACAAAAAGAGACTAAAGGTTAAGGCCTGCACTGAGGAGGTTTTGCCTTTCTCCAGAGAGGACTGAGGCAGCCAGACAGGCAGCAGACCCTCTCCCAGAGGAAGAAGCACCATGACCCTCTCCCAGAAGCCACCAGACAGGTTCTACAATGACAGCTCTCCCCACATCACTGCACCCCACTGTTTGGGAGAGCACCCTGAGCCTGGTGCTTGGAGAGCTCCTGGAATAGCTACCCACAAACCTCAGGGGGGTGGTCAGCCCGGGCATCCCAACACAGCTGGCTTTACAAGGCAACCAAGTTCACCCAGGATTATCATCAGCTGCAAACTGATCTTTACAGAGCTCCAACTTTAGGTGTGACAAGCTGAACCTGCAGCAGCAGTCCCAGCTCTGCCCAGAAGGGGATAACACTGACTGCACGATCCAGGAGTGCTGAATCAGCCTGTCCTCTCACATTGCTCAGGCTGCTGCTGGACTGATCCCAGCACGGCCTCACTGTCAGCCCAGTAAAGTGTCTCCACACGTGCTTCCCCAATAGCATTAGTGAAAGGTCATGAACTTTTGCCATCTCTTCTCCACCACGTGTAATCCTCTTAGTGCTCAAAGGGGCTTCTTCAACACAAGTCCAAGCTGGGATAAATTTAGTTTGACCTGAAGATGACAATTGAAAAGCTTGAGGGACCATGAATAGAATAAAGTCCAAGCATTTACTGTTGGAATAAAGTCTCTTCCCCAACCTCTGCCATTAAAAGAGTTTAAGTTGTAAAATCACAGTCTTTTCATCTGTTATAGCTATTACATTCACAGTGGATCTCCAGATCCATTAAGCCTGCCCAGGCAAGGAGTTTCATGATAATCTAGTCAAACTACCATTGTCTCTGCACAAAATAAAAGCATCCAAGACTCAGGAATTCTTCAGAAGTGACTTGACTTGGAGCAATGACAGAACACCACATGAGATGAAGGGTCTCTACTCCATTGGTCACCTACACAAGTTCATTCACGGGCAAGGCAAACAGCTCCAACAACCTGTTCCAGGCTTAACCACCTGCACTATATTCTGCATTTTAGCAATCAGCTGCTCAGCCTTACAGCCACCAGGTGTAAATTTCTGCACAACCCAGGCCAGGGTCCAAGTGCCCAAGTAACGCCTCCATTCATAGATCATAGATGCCCCAGGACTCACATCTTTGCTGACACTGACAGCTTTTTCATGGAGAAGACTCTCATTAGCAACCTATCAAACATTAACAGCAGGTCCTGCACTTTTCAGCTCCAAAGACAGGACAAAGCTTGCAGAGCTGCTGCATTCAGGCCCTCCTTACCTAGCCAGAGAACCCAGCTCCAACACTAAGGAAACAAGGCTGGGACTGCAAGGAGACTAATAACTCTGTGCTGCCGACACTTTGGCAGATGCTGACTCATCCACAAATTTACAGCTGATAACTGCTGGCCCAGGTTTTTTCTCTTATCAGTACCTTCATATTTCTATTAGCCCAAGGCAGCCCTCCTCCAGCCCAGCTCAGCAGGGCCCAGTATCCTTTGGGAAGTGAGGAATTCTTTCTTAACATCATCATAAGCATTTGTGTCACTATACAAGGGATTTCACACAAGCTAAATCTAGGTAACTATTGCTGAGCAAGGCCCCTACCCTGGACCCCAGCACTCACTGGTGAGACTGGTCTTCAGCTGCCAGAGCAGGACAAAAAAGCTGCTTAGGGTGCCCCCAAAGCATAACTTCGGTTTCCCTGCAGCAAAAATAACACTTGCTAGAGGAAGGCACTCCTTTTTACACCCACGTGCCAGTGTACTTGCCCTATGAGAGGTGTTCCACAGGACTTATCACCTGAAACAAGCAGCTTAACACCAGTGGGAAACTCAATAGTTTCCAGACAAGGCATCACCAGCAAGACCCTCTGGTCCAGACGTCCCTAGGAAAAGTCAAAGTAAGTGACAGAACAAGCAGAGATTTGCAAGCAGCAGGTCAGTAAAAACTCCTACTTCAGTGCCGGGCGAACACCCCCATCCCTCAGAGAAGAGTTTTCAAAGTCAAATACAGCACTGCAGGCTAAAATTGCTATGCAAGCTCTTAAGCCCAGACACAAAACCAGAACTAACCCACACCTTCACATGATCAATCTGCTCTAGCAGGCAGAGACATCTCCTTTATAAACCAGGTTAACTTTGGCAAGCTGAAACTCAATCAGGAAATACCACGAACACGTTCTAAGACTCTATGAAATATTCCCATTTCAAATGGAATAGGAAAGGCTATAGCTAAGATTTCAATAAGGAAGCCAGAAACAACTCTTTCATGAACCTCCTGCAAAGAGATAAAGGAAAGTATTTAGTTTCTTTCTCCTTTATGCTTCCAGTGCATGCAGATCAGATACAGCACTGGCTGTTACTGTGCCAGGCAAGAAAAAAAAAAAAAAATCCAAACCAGCTCAGTACAGCAGCAAATACCTAAAAATGCACCACTAACCTGAACTCGTTAATATTCACCACACCACTGCTCAGGAGTAGCCAGCATAGCCTCCAATGCCACTTTACCAGACAGGTTTCAAGCAATGCTGGCCATGGATCCAGGCCTCGAAGCAAGCAATTCACTTCCTCTGGTATTTCTGCAGCGCCAGCATGGGATCACATGGCCAGATCAGCCCCCGGTCCACACTGCTAAGTCCTCAAATACTCAGGAGATTAAGCTGCACTGGAAGTCATCTGGTAGCAGTCATTTTGTTAGCCCAGAACAAAGTTGCACTGTACAGGCATCAAACAGACCCACACAGTGCGCAGACACTCATTTAGAGCTTTTTTCCACACCCATTTATTAAACCTCAGATTACCAATGAGGCCAAGGCAACCCTTTCTCCATGTGACTGCAGAGAAACCTGCTCTGCCCAAGGAACCCTGCAAGGCCATCAGCTGGGGAGGTTCAGCCCTTTACTTCCCACTTTGTTTTGGGACCTATCCTTAGGGGCCAGTTTGTTTCCAATAATGGCTGAAATGTTTATTGACCCTATAATTCAGAGGCTGGAGAGGCAAGAGCAATCCCTTTAAAGTGCCCAAATCCTGGCACAAGCACTGCTCCTCAGAGGTGTGCTGGCAAAAGGAATATCAGGCACAGGTACATTTACTGGCAGACCTGGGCTGCTGCAAAGGGACAAAAGCACGTCCTTCACTTGGATAAAAATAAGACCAGACCAAACACTCTCTGCTTTGGCACAGAACTTCTGTCTTGAGGCAGCAGGACATGCCCACTCCCCTCAGCCTGGAGGAAACAGAAGCTTGCAGCACTGATTTCATCATACCAAGCTTGCTTTGCAGGGATGTCTGCACTCACCTGTGCTCTTACATCCACATGAACTGACCTGTGGCAAATATGGTTTTTCAAAATTCTTTTGCAATTTCAACATACGCAGCAACTCAGCCTTGCTAACTTTGAGAGTAGATGAATCCTGCCTCCAGGAGAGGCAGACTGAAGGAGTCTGCTGGAAGTATTCCCACCAGCAGTTGGCAGGTCAGGCAGGGAACACTCACATCTTGCCCACAGTGACCCACAGCACCACAGGGAGGCAAGCAAAACTTCCCAGGCACCTCCATGCTGCCAGGGAATACATAGATTACTCATTTCAGGCACACAAGCAAAGACCCCCCGGGTACCAAGCATGCCAACACCACACCACTGAGGATTACCACCACCACCAGTTGTTCACCAGGTCCCATCAAGTGCCTCCCCACTCCAGCAGCCCCCCTCCATCACCTGGCAGGGTGTCACACTTGCTTTTTGTGACAGGCGTGGTGCAGACTCCACTGAAATCCAGAGAGTTGTCCAACATGGCATTTATTCGGCGGAATATATCCGCATTGCTGCAAGTGGAAAGTGCAGGGGCATTCGGGCTATCCCAGCAGTCTTTTATGCTCCTCACAGGATCTTCTTTCTGGTAAAAAAGAACCAGTATGTGTGTCAAATAGGCAAGTACTCAGCTTTCAACACATTGTGGAAAGCCTGGACCGCCTCCAATATTCACATTAGCTTAGGTCTTAGCAATAGTCAAACCCAATTCTTGGCATTAAAGAAGCAGTTAAGCAAACAGGTCAGCAATTTGTCAGCACAGCACACTGGAGCAGACTGCCCATCACACAGTGACCAGGGATGGACTTCAGGCTCACAGCCACACCAAACCAGCTGAGTTGAGAACACAGCTCCCTGCTGTTTTTCTCCAGCACATCACAACACCAGCAGAGATCTGATTAATGAGGGCACACACCTTCTACCCCAGAATCACTCTCCTGACACCAAGGAGAAGTGGGATGCTCATGATCCAGGCAGACACCACAAGAAACCACAGCAGCTCCTCTTATGCACAGCAGAGGAGCACAAGGCTCACCTCACTACCCATCTTGGAGTTCCAAACAATATCTTGGAATGATCCAAGTCAGCAGCAATCACCTCAGGTTTGCAGAAAAAAGCCCAAACAACACTGCTTCCCAGCTGATCAAACAGTCACAGATCCTGAGGAAAGGCATTAGATAAAATCCTGATCTTCCCCTTCAGGCAGCAGCTCCTGACCACAAAGGTAGCTACCCCAAACCATCTTTGCTTTAGCACAACCCACCATGGGCACAGATCCACCAGCATCAATGTTTTGCTACCATCCTAAAAAAAGCATTACCTCTTGTAAAGCTTCTGCCTGAGGAGCATCACACCCCTCCTGCACCCTGGTGCCGGTCCAGAGACCCGGGAAGAGGAGCTGCTTTCAGTTCACAAACCACTGGCATGCAGCCTTGTTCGGGAGCAGCTGCACCACATTCGAGCCTCTGAGAATTTAGAAGCCGCTAAGCTTCATCGCCACCAACGTTTTAGGACAGCTCTACCCACCACTCAAAGGCACTGCAGAACTCGGCACCCGAACACGCTGAGCAATCGATATCGCCGGCAACTAAGACCTGCTTTAAAGACAGGAGCAGGGAGGCACAACCCTGCCAGCCCTGGACTCCGGACCAGAATACTGGCCATTAAATCAAGTTAAACTCAAATCCAAAGAAGTGAAGAGCATCAAGTCTGGCAAACGAGCTCCTGCTCCTCCAACACACACAGAAGCTCTAAATTGGGCCGTTTGTACTTGTCAAGAAGACAATACAGGCGCCTCCTGGATGTGCTTTTGCAGGTTTCAGGCCTCACTTATCTCCAGTTCTGCTTCACTCGCAAACAAGTCTGAAGCACCGAGCTGGTTTTACCTTCAAATGACCCGTTGCTAATCGTTCAAGGAGGCTGGTTTAAACTGAACTTCACATGGAGACGGGAATATTAGCCCAGCTCATCACGGCTGGCACTTACATTCCACCCCCCACCTCGTCATTAGACGGGCACGACGTGATCCTTTTCTCCAACTACCCACCACATAGCTAAAAAGCAAAGGAAACCCAGTCCTGGAAGCAGCAGGAATAAGCCACTGGACGGCCAGTTCGCACTGTGCCTTCAGGCGGGACCTGAACAATTCCTGGAGAACTCCAGCCCGTTTAGTACTGTTAGCATCACTTCAGCGCTGAGGGCTGGGATCTCTGGCTATTGCAGTGCTCAGAGCTGTGCAGGAAATCACGTTATGAAAAGCCAGTGTCCATAAAGGAGACAGAGGAGTCCTGCAACTTTATTCAAATGAAGGGAGTGATTGTACACCGGGGCATACGCCCATGGGGTTTTTTCTCTCTCTCTCTCTCGAGGTTTCGGAGGGCACAGCCTCCTTTTAGCCTAAACTCCCGGGCACATGTTGCTCTCTTCCTTTCCCCATCAGCACAGGTACTGGGAAGGTAGAGCCTTCCCGAACCGCCTACCACATATTCCCCCTTTAAACACGTCATTTCCCCCCCCAAAGTTCAGAAACTCAGGCTGAGTTTGTCTGTTTCAGGAGTCAAATTGTCTGGTTTCTGCAACAAACCTGCAGTTTGAAGCTGGAAGAGACATTAAGAACCATTTCAGAGACATTAACACCCATTCCCTCACCCAAGGACTTGTCCGTAAATACACGAGCACACATCAGAGCCCACCGCCAAACAAGGGAACGTTTACAAGAGTGAAACAGGTAAGGCTAAAAGCGAGCTGCAGGCTGAGAGAACAGGCAGAGCGCGCTTTAAGTCATCTTTATAAAGAGCAGCTGGAGCACAGAAGCTCAAATTACAAAAGTATTGCCAGTCATCTTTAATAAAAAGGAGTGCCGCATCAGGCTGCCTTGGCACAAGCATGAAACTCCGCATTCTATTCCTGTTCCTGTAAAAGAACCACTTCCAGCGGGAGGCAAAGCTTTTCCCTAGGAGTCTGCACTAGCGAGACAAAATAACCCGGAGCAGCCAGCTGAACGCCCCACCCGTTCCTTCTCATTTAGCCTCCACAACTGGCAGCACCAGTCCTGCACCAAACAGGAACAGAAACCAGCGAGAACACAGACCAGCCTTTCCACAAAAATCCCTTCTGCTAGAGAGCTTTTAACTCTAGACTGTCAAGGATATCCTTAGGATACTGCAATCATCCTGGATACAGGGTAGGGGGGACCCTGCAGCACTGCAGCCCCTCGTAGGAGGGGGCTCGTACCACACCCTCCCCTCCCTCAATCCTAAAATAAGATACTCCTTTGAGAAGAGCTCTGCAAGTCTCCAGAGCACTCAGAGCCCAAACTACCCCCAAGAGCCTGGAGAGGACGGTGAGAAGAGTTTGCAAACTGGAGAATCCACCCTAGTGTTTCCGTCTCGGAATCCATACCAAAGCCCGGGGAACACCACGCCTGAGGCTGCCTCCCCAGAGCCGGTGCCGCTCTATCATCCCCGGCCAAGACGAGCAACGCAGCACTCTAGAGCCCAGGTAGGATTCGCTTTCCCTGCCCCACCTGGAAGGATTTGGCAACTTCAACACACTGCCTTTCCAGGCTTCCTTGGAAGCCCTCCACACTGCAGCTACAAACTACAGAACCCCTCTGCTTCCAGAGGCACCAGTCCAAAAGCACTGGTGGGTCCTCCTGGTACCACATGAGACAACCTGGGGTGTAACCAGTGACCCAACAGCCATTCTCAGCCATTCCATCCTGCTATACCTCACAATCCCAATCCAGAGGCACAGACACAGTTTTATCACGGGATAAACAAGTCAATGGGGAAGCTCATCCAGCTGACAGGTGCTTTAAAGCCACCAGGAGTCAAACACCACTTCCTAACGTCTGGTAATACACTTAGGCTTTTAGAGAGCTGAAAGTTTCTACAGAAGCCCCTGGATAAGAACCAAAGAAAGGCAATTCAGTTCTCTGCAGCAGGCCCATAGTGCCACAGAGCAAACCATTTTGAGACTGTAGGTTAAGTCATTGGAGGTCAGAAACACAGACCCAAGCAGCATCATACACAGACACACAGCAAGATGAAGCTCAGGCAGGAGGGCAGCCCTCCACATCCTGACTCAACTAAGAACTTCGAGGCAGGAAAATTCATCCCCAGAACACTGAGGTTTCAAGGAGGGTACTGAAAGGCTCCAGACCCCCCTTGAAACCCAAACAAACACATGGAATAGAGAAAAGGCGTGCCAAGAAACCGGGGGGAGTTCCCCTCCCTCAGAGAAACAGAGCACTAGTAAGCCTTACCACTATGGCAGAGAGCTCTGGTTTGCCAGCTGTGCATCAGGAAGTTTGGCAGGTCCCTGGAGCTCCCATCCCACCAGCCCCAAGCAGACCCCACAGCCTGCAGGCTTCACCCGCAGGAGGGCCCACTCCAGGCACAACCAGTAGCACTCGGCTGGTGGCACAACACACACCTGGGCAGTAAAACTCCCCAAAGTCCTCCAAGGCAAGTGGAAATGAGGAACCTCCACAGCTCCGAGGCACACACACCTGCAGGAAACCTAGAGATAATGAAATCCCAGGGCTAGGCAGAACCTTCAGCATCACAACAGCACTAGCGCAGGATTAGGATAGCCTAATCCTTAGGGAAGTCATTAAACACAGCTTGGCTGCCAGCACGGCCAAGATGCGCATTAGCTCCTGGGGATGCTGTGGAGCAGGCAAGGCTCATCCACCTCAGCTACAATCCAGCCTTTGCTTTTTACCTCTTCCATAAAAATCTCACCCAGGCAGCTCCCTTCTGATGCCCAGAGGGATTCTTGGAGCTGTAGCTACAGCCAAGAGGGCCTTCAATCCCAAGGCAAAATTTAAGACGCTGTTAAAATGGTGCCCATGTCAACATAACCAAGCAGAGAGGGCTCCATACTTCAATAAAAGGCAGCTCAGAAAATCCTTTTTTTGTTTGTATGTTTTGCTTCTCCAGTTGAAGTCAGCTACACCCGTGCAAAACACGACATTGGTGTAACTGTTTCCACCAGGCAACACACTCCCACCCCCAGCTCATCCCAAAAAGTGTTAGGCAAGGCTGCACCAGCTCTCCCACCATCAGCTAAGGCTAACGCCAAGCAGCTGTCCTGAGGTTTAGTGAGTAGAGACATATTGAACACACCTGGTTTGAATTAAGACTGGTCTTAATTCACAGGGGAGCACTGACTTCAGAACAACACCAGTTTTGCCAAAATCCCTGTTTTTAAAGGCATTTCACCATCAAGGCAGCTGGTTTATGGTATTTTTTTTAAGCCATCACTCACAAGCAGCTTTGTACACGAGCAATACCCACAGCTGCCTGTCACAGCAGACTATCAAAGCTGAATAAGGTTTAGGGAGACTGTTCCAGTTGAGGCAAACTGCAGCAAAGTAACGGGGTCCTGGAGCTCTTCCCTGAGCCCAGCTCCCACCCTGTGCACAGCTGTACCTGATGTCCCTCATCAGCACTCCAGGTGCCAGCACACCTTGTTAGCCCAAGACACAGGCACCAGTAATGAGCATTAATTGGTTTCAGCTGGGGAATAGCAAAGGGTAAAAAAAAAAGCTTGTGTTTCAGCAGACTTGTCTCACTCAGAAGAGTCACCTTTGTCCATACGCAGTTACGAATTGAGTCTCCTGTATCAGCCCTCGCCTCAGCCAGACACTACATGGAGCTTTCAGCAGACAGAATAAAACTAAATAAGACAGCACCTCTGGTCACCTTATACACTAAAAAAAGGCAGTTTAGAAGTGTGCAAAAATACCACTTGCATGAGTACAAGTGCCCACTCTAGGCAAACATGCCCCCATGCAAACCTGAGCTCAGCCCCTCCAGCCCAGCTCCATCCCGCTAAAACCGCGGGAAGAACGGAACAATAGGTTGCTAGGCTAGGATCCGGTTTCCTCCGGCGCTTTCCTGAAGGCACGGTCAGTTGGTATGTTCCCTGACCCTGAGCCACCAGACCCCCCGTTCCCCGGGGGTACCTCAGCAGCAGGACTCCCTCGAGGCCAGTCCCAAGGGAACGGGGATCCCATGTCCGCGCTCCGAGAGGAAGCGGGGGAATTCTGTCCACTGCCCTCCTGAGGGCTCGGTGTCCCCATCCCCTCTTCACGCCGGTGAAACGGGCGGGAACGCCGCCCCCGGCAGCACCACCGCGCGGAACCACGTGGCGGGGCGGCCTCGCGAGGCGGCACGTGCTCGCACTTACCGGCGGGAAGGCCATGGGCAGCACTGCGGGCGGTCCCGGAACGCAGCACGGACGAGCCAAGAGGATAGCGAAGACACCGANGTGGCGTCTGCCCGCCGCCATCGGGCCGTTCCCGCCACGGCCCCGCGGAGCTGACTCGCCCCGGGCGCTGTGAAGGGACGGGGCAGCCGCGGGGGATTCAGTCAGCCCCCATGAGGGGTGGGACGGCGGCACTGTGCTGTCCGGCTTCAGCCACCCTCCCAGGGGCACCTCAGCACTGGCAGTTGCCTCGTGCAGGACGTAGCACTCGCTGTTCCTAAGCTGTGAGGGGAATGGGATACCCTCGGCGTTAAATTGAGGTCCCCAGGGGCAGGCTTAGTGTCATCATTTCTTTACACGTGGGCTGTGATACTCAGCCCCCTCAGAGGGGATGGAAGCCCTGAACAGTTAAATCAGCCCTTCTGAGTGGAATGGGGTGGTGGTGGCACTGTGGTGCCCAGCTGTAGCCCCTCGGGGACACCTCAGCACCAGAAGCTCTCCACTCATGGGCTGTGGTGCTCGCTGAACACCCCGTGAGGGAATGGGACCCCTGAGGGGTTAAGCTAGCCCCTCTAAAGGGAATGGGATGGTGGTAGCACTGCCCAGCTGGAGCCCCTTGGGGACATCTCAGCACTGCCAACACTTCATGTTCCTCTGAGGGGAGCGGGACTCCAAGGGCCAATGACAGGACTTAAGGACTTAAACCAGCCCCTCTGAAGGGTCTGGGATGGAAGCGGTTCTGACTCTGCTAGAGCACCTCTGGGGCCACTCACCACACATAGGCTGGGTGCTCACCGAGTGCCTTGCGAGGGTGTGCAGGAAATCACATTAGGAAAAGCCAATGTCCATAAAGGAGACAGAGGAGTCCTGCAACTTTATTTGAATGAAAGGAGAGCTTATCCACTGGGGCATACACCCATGGGGTTTTTTCTCTCTCTCCTAATGTTTTGGAGGGCACAGCCTCCTTTTGGCCTAAACTCCTGGCCACATGTTGCTCTCTTCCTTTCCCCATCAGCACAGGTACTGGGAAGGTAGAGCCTTCCCGAACCGCCTCCATGGAATACCACATATTCCCCCTTTAAACACTCCATTTCCCCACCAAAGTTCAGAAACTCAGGCGTGTGTGGACCCTTTGTCTGTTTCAGGAGTCAAACTCTGGTTTCTGCAACAAACCTGCAGTTTGAAGCTGGTAGAGACATTAAGAACCATTTCAAAGCCATTAACACCCATCCCCTCACCCATGGAATTGTTTCTAAATACATGAGCACACATCTTTCCTGTCAAGGGGAATGGGGCTCCCCAAGAGCAGCCTCAGTGCTGGCAACTCCCACACGTGGGCTGTAAGGCTCGCTGAGCCCCTCGTGAGGGAATGGGACCTCCAAGGGCTTAAATCAGTTCCTCTAAAGGGAATGCAATGGTGGCACTGCCTGGCTGGAGCCCTTCTGAGGACGCCTTAGTGCCAGCAGCATTCCAGGCATGGGCTGTGGCCTTGCTGTGCTCCTTCTGATGGATAATACCCCCAAAGGGCTCTCAAATGAGCCCTCTCATGAGGGCACTATGTTGGTGGCAGTGCCCATCTGAAGCACCCTAGGGACACCTCAGCACCAGCATCTCTCCACACACAGGTTGTAGCACTCACTGAGCCCCCTCTCAGGGGATGGGACAACCCATCACTAAAAAAGGGGTTCCCCAAGGGTAGCCTCAGTGCTGGCAGCTCCTACACATGAGCTGTGGCATTCGCTGTAACCCCTGTGAAAGCATGGGATGCCCAAGGGGTTAAACAAGCCCCTCTAAGGGGAATGGGATGATGGCACTGTGGTGCCTGGATGGAGCTCTCCAGGGGACACCTCAGTGCCAGTAGCTGTCCACTCACTGGCTGTGGCGCTCACTGAGCACCCCATGAGGGAATGAGACCCTGGAGGGGTTAAATCACCCCCTGTGAGGGAAATGGCATGGTGGTGGCACTGCAGTGTCCATCTGGAGCCTTCACAGGAACACCTCAGTGCTGTCAGCTCCCACACGTGGGCCGTGGTGCTCACTAAGCCCACTCTGAGGGGAATGAGATCCCCAAGGGCTAAAATCGCACCCCTAAGGACTTAAATAACCCCCTCTGAGGTACTGGAAAGGTGGCAGCGCTGTGGTTCTGAGCTTCAGAACCCCCAGAGCCACCTCTGTGCCAGTCACTTGCCACACACAGTCTGGGTGTTCACTGAGCCCACTCTGAGCAGAATGGGACCCCAAGGGGTTAAAATGGGTTCCCCGAGGAAAATGGGGTGGTGGCAGTGCTGTGGTGCCTGGCTTTAGCCCTTCCAGAGCCAATTTGGCTCCAGCAGCTCTCCACACACAGGCTCAGCACTCTCTGGGCTCCCCATGGGAGAATGAGACTCCCAAGGGCTTAAATCAGTCCCTCTAAGGAGAATGGAGTGGTGGCACTGTGACGCCTGGCTGCAGCCTCCCTCCCAGGGATGCCTCTGTGCTGGCAGCTCCCACACACAGGCTGTGGTGCTCACCCAGCTCCCCATGCGGGAATGGGACCCCCAGGGAGTTAAAGTGAGGTCCCCAAGGGCAGCCTCAGTGCGCTGGCATCTCTCCACACACAGGCTGTGGCACTCGCTGAGCCCCTGAAGGGATAGGAGCCCAAGGGTTAAATCGGCCTCCCTAAGGGAAATAGGGTGGTGGCATTGTGTTGGCTCCCTGTGAAGCAATTGCAGCCCCTGTCCTTATAGGAATGGGCTTTTTCCCTGTGGGACAAAAAGCACTTGACGCCCAGTGGTTGGTGCTGCTGCTCCAGCCAGGGATTCCTGACCCATCAGAAAACATAAAGGTGTTGTTTTCATCTCTTACCCGGAAAAAGCAGAAAGCCCCTCACCCTTTTTGTGGCAGTGGAGGTGGTTCGGGATTCAGACCTTCCCGCACGTCCTTTGCTCATCCTCTGCCTCTGGTTCCAGGCCTGGCTCTGTGCTGGGCTGCAGCTTTGGATGGAGAGAGCCAGTGCTCACTGAAATCCCACCCAGCCCGTGCTGGGAGGAGAGATCTTAATAAAGAGTCAGATTTCCTTCTTTTTTTGTAATCCCAGTTTGGAGATGAAACGCCTCCCCGAGCTGGCCCCAGGAATCCCTCCAGTGACACTGCAGAACAGACCCAGCCCTGACGTAGCAGGTATTTCTGCGGTCGAAGCATGAGCAATTCTGCCTTGAATAAATAGCTGGAACCCTCCCAAGACTCCTCAGATCCCTGGTCCAACTGAGCACCTCCTGCCCTAGGAGGTTCACCCCGACACCATGTGCCAGGTTTTCTCCAGGACCCAGCAGCCACCCACCCCTGGGACACTCTGCATGTTTCCAGTCATGGAAGGGACAAGGGATGGCTGGTCCCCTGATGTGCCCTGTGGCTGCCCTGTGGAGGCTGGCAGAGCCCAACATGGGGGGAATCTGGAGTTGATGTGCCCACGGAGCAGAGGAGGGAAAGGGAGCAGGTTGGAGAAGAGCTTTATTGGGAGATCCTGAACATAATAAATAAGGGTTACACTGGGAGATGATGGTGGGGGACTGGGGCCACACTGTGCTCCTTGGGGGCTGGAATCGCTTCTGCCCTTCCAAGAAGGAGACTTCCCTGCATCCCATCTGCCCCATCCTGCTCCTTCCACCCAGCAGCAAAGCCGGCCCGAGGGTCGCTGCCTGCCGCCCCTTTTGGGATCGGGGCAGGGAATAACCTGGCAGAAACGGGGGCAAGGGAGTGTTTTGAGGAGCAGCATGGGGCAGAAGGGATGGGAGGGCAGGGCCATGGGTGTGGCAGCACCCAGCTGTCACTGTGCCAGCGCCTGGATGATGTCCTTCACCAGCATGGTGCCGATGACCATCTTCTCGCTGTTGATGGTCAGCTGGGCCGTGGAGCCCTCCCGCCGCTCCAAGGTGATGAGCACCAGGCTCCCGCTTGTCACCGTCTTGGCTGCAAACCTGTTGGGTGGTGAACACAGGACTTCAAGGCAAGCTGTCCCCTGTCACCCTCTGGTCCTATGGGATGCTCCGGTGGGGACAGGCAGGCGCCTGCCACCCACGGCCACTGTCACATTTGGGTTCATGCAGGCTCCTCCTCGTAAAGGAAGCCCTTAGTGTCCCTGCTGTGATTCAGGTGGGAATGGAGAGGTGACAGCGCCTGCCTGATCCAGGTGTGGGGGTCCAGCTACCTGTACTCATTGCTGGCACCGCAGGGCACGCGGCCCACGTTGGCAGCCAAGGTCACTTGCTGGACGATGGTGTGGTCACTTCGGCATTTCTCAGGCAGCGTCAGCTTCTCTGTGATCTCGCTCATGCCCATCAGCTTCCCTAGAGCAGATAACAGAGGCACCTGCCTATCTCTGGCCACACACCCTGCTGGGCCCTGCTTTGATATGCCCAAAGCAAGCCCCTCCAGCTCCCTGCATTCCTCATGACATCCTGAGCTGGCTGCTCTGCTTGCTCTTGGTTCAGGATTCAGTGGATTTGGGAAAATCCTTCATAACCCTTCCTGGGCTCATCCCCATCTCCCTGCCTGGTGGCAGCAGCCATGTCCCTGGGGATGGGTTCCTCTGGACGGTGGCAGCAATGGGGCTGGGTGCTGCACAGCAGCAAGCACCCCCTACTCAACACAGCCCCCATCCATGGTGTCAGGGTGGGGATGTGCTGATCCAGAAGCACAGGGACACAGGGTGTCACTCACCAGACACAGTTCTGGCATTGCTAGGGTGACATGGGGCCTTCACACTTTCTGGAGGCCCAACAAGGCCACCCTGGTGCCAGGGTGGTCACCCCAGCCCCCAGGCTGGGAGTGCCGGGGGGGTGAGAGGAGCAGAGCTAGTCTAGGGGCCAGCTGAGCAGCCACTTACCCTCACCCGGCCGTGCCAGGTGCTCTAGGGCCACAGCGAGGGCGGCAGAGGGGACAAAATTGGGGGTGAGTGTCAGTGGTGGGTGCCTGTGCAGCACCCTGTCCCCGTCCCTGGCCCCACTCACCCTGCTCCTTCTTGAACTCATTCTCGCTCATGAAGACAGGGGCCATGAGCTCCCCCACGGGTGGCTGGATGGAGACGTAGAACTGGCGCGTGTGGGTACTGGGGAGACAGGCAGGTGAGAGTGGCACGTGCTCAGAATATGTCCCCTCTCCAGGTCCTGCTTCCCATCTCTGCTCTGGGCAGGGGTGACCAGGGGAAACTGTGGCACAAAAGGGCTCAGGAATGGGGGAAACCTGTCAGGCTGGACCTGGAGCTGCTGCTGCCTCCTTGTCCCCAGCAGGGAAGCCTGTACATTTCCTGCTGTCCCCCGACCACCCCATGCCCATCTGACTATCTTCTCTTCCCTGGAAGGACTCTGGTGCCTGTCCTGCCATCCTCCATCCCTTGGGATACCCCATTCCCTGTTTCTGCTGTCCCCTGTCCCCTGCTATGTGGAGGGATGTTGATACCTATCCCACTTTCCCCATCTGTGGAGCACCAGATGCTCTAATCCCTGGGGACCCATCCTGCCCTGCCCAGTGCCAGATGCTCACCACAGCTGGAAGTTTGCCGCCTGGGTGGAGTCACAGAAGTCGATGCCCATCACCACACTGGCTGTCTCCCCTGGCGCCAGGTGCTCTGGAACCACAGGGCTGCCACTACATCCCACATTCCCACCCAACCCCTGTCCCCACTCTCCCACAGCGTCACAGCCATGCTGTGCCATGCCATACCGATCTCAGGGAACTCCTGTATCCGCATGCCGGATAGTGGCTTGGGTTCGTTGACCCGCAGGTTCTTCACCTCAGTGTCGGTGTTGTTGGAGATCTGGATCTGGACGGCCACCATGTGGGGGTCGCCCGGGAAGGGCCGGCGGCTGAAGCAGTACTCAACCGCAAGCCCCTCGCCTGCCATGCGGTGCAGCAGCTCGTAGGTCTTCACCGCACTGAATCCCGGGCTCAGCAGCTGCACCAGAGGACAGAGGGGGCTGCTGAGGGCTCCCTGAAACCCCTGCGGGTGGCAGAGGGCCCAGGAGCCCCAGCAGGTGACAGGGGGCCTGGGACCTCCCTAGGGAGGGCATGGGAGACACTTACGGTGGGTGTCAGGGAGCTGTCAGTGAGAGTGAGGCCTTCCAGGTCGGTCACCAGGCTGGTGGAGATGATGCTGCTGGAGGGGATGGGCTGGGGAGGAGGTGGAGTGACTGCAAGGTGGGGAGGGGGGAGGAGAGGGTTAACAGAGCTCACAGCCCCATGGGGGACACCCACACAGGGACAGTTCTAGTGGCTCAGCTCCATGGGGACAATGACATGGGGACAGAAATGGTGGCATAGTGCCATGGGGACAACTCCATGGGGACAGCCTCATGAGGGCTCAGGAATGGGGACAGCCATATGGGGACAGCCATGTGGGGACAGCCCTGGTGGCATAGCCCCATGGGGAGAGCCACACAAGGACAGCTCAGTGGCACAGCTCCATTGGTGTAGACGCAGCCCTATAGGCTGTCCCTGTGCACAGCCATACAAGGACAATCCAGTAGGTACAGCCATCTGTCCCACAGCCATCCTCTGGGGACAAGGACCCCTCACCACACCTGTTCTTGTCCCAGCTTTGCAGCTCCCAAAGGACCCATGGAGTCCTGATCGCACTGGGGTGAGTGCTCATGCCTCAGTTTCCCCAGCACCACCACCATGGCCATTCGCGTATTCCAGGCAGCCACTCACAGTCATCCAGGTCAAGCAGGGAGATCTCCTTGGAGCTGGCCTTGCTGCTGGGGGGCTGCAGGGGGGCAGAGATGGGGAGTTCAATAGGGGGTCCAGGTATCCCTGTGCAGCCCCCCATCCCAGCCCATCGCAGCCCTCACCGCCTTCCTCTGCTTGGCCTCTGCCTCGGAGCCCGAGTCGGAGCCAGAGGAGCTGCTCTCGGAGGTGCTGGCCTCTGATGAGGTTTCGGCACGGCCCTTTCTCCCCTGCGGGGCCTTCTTCTTGGCCTTCTTTGCCCCTTCCTCCTCCTCCTCTTCCTCGCTGGGGCTGCAGGGAGAGCCCAGCTCAGGGAATTGGGGTGGGGGTTTCACTGGGAGCACCCCCCTGCCTTCCCAGGACATACCTGCCTGCGCTCCCCAAGATTGCCTTATGGGAACCTTCCTTGTCCTTCCTCTTTGGCCTCTTCTCCTCCTCCTCCTCTTCCTTGTCCTCTGACTGCTCCCCACTGTCTTCCTCCTCCTCTTCATCCTCCTCCTCGCTGCCAGAGCTGGAGCTGCCAGAGCTGCTGCTGCTGCCGTTCTCTTCGCTGCCGGACTCAGGCTCTGTGGGGGCACAGCTCAGCCCTGCTGCTGTGTCCCCCCACATTCCCCCACTTCCCACTTCATCCCACTAGGTCCTCCATCCTCCAACTGCATCCCCACATCTGCTGCTGCCTCTCCACTGCATCCTCCCACTTCATCCCTGCATTGTCTCACTGCCCACCACTGCATCCCCACTGCTCACCACTGCATCCCTTCACATCTCCTGTCATGTCCCTCCCATGACAAGGTGTCCCCACTGTCATGTCCCCTGTCCAATACCCCACCATTGTGGCACCTGCCTGATAGCCACAGTGACCACTTCCCAATGTGTCATGCCATCAGGTCCTCACCACTGTCTGCCGACTCCGTGGGCCCTGACTCGCCCTCTGAGTCAGAGTAGAAGGGCTTCTCCACCTTCTCCTTCCTCTTCTCCCGGCTGGTGCACTTGGTCCACTCAGGAACCTACTGGCACAGGGTTGATGGAGCAGGGCCATCACCCATGATGGGGGGGATCCAAACAGCCACCCTTGTCCCCCCATCCCCAAGCAGATGTGTGAGCACTAGAGAGGGAACGGGGGCAGGTGAGCAGTACCTGGGCACCTTCTGGGGCTCTTCCAAGACCTTGAGTCAGAGTCCCCACCTTAGCCCCTCCTCCCCCATGCACCCAGGATGCTCCACGCACCTCCACATTCCTCACAGAGGGGTCAGGGGCCTCGTCTGGCCAGTCGGGCAGCTCCTGGTAGCCCACAGCCTTAGCGTTGAGCAGATGGGACAGGGAGCCCAGTTGGAAATGGTCCCGATCTACAACGAGGTGAAAGGAGGCAGCAACTCAGGGAGAGCCATGCAGCATTGTGGTGACAGCTTGCCCCATGTCACAATGCCCTGTGACCAGGGATAGCTACCTTTGAAGGAAGACTCCAAGATGGGAGCCGGTTTTTGGGCCAGGAAAAGCTTCTTAGCGTATTTATTGAGGGCTCCGCTCTTCTCAGTGGGCACGATGAGCTGGCGGATGAAGCGAGCCCGGTCGCGGATGTCATAATTCTGGTCGTACTTGGCCAAGTTGAGGACGTACTGGGTCAGCAGCTTGCTCTGTGGCAGAGAACATGCTCAGGGCTGGCCTCTCCCTCCCTGACAGGGAAACACCCTAGGATCACATCCCCTGTACCTGCTTGGAGTTGGTCAGGTAGAGTTTAGCTGCCAGATTGATGACCTGCAGCTTGACAATGTCCTCCTCGTTGGTAAAGGACTTGGCCATCTTGCGCAGCACATCAGGCGCGATCTTGGGCACGTGCTCGCAGTACTCGCCGATGAGCCACAAGATGCTGGCCCGCGCCATTGGCACCTGTGAATTGCCCTCAGACATGTGGCACTGCTGCCATCCCCTACTCCTGTGGGTCAGCAACACCCCAACCAACCTGGATGTTGTCAGTGAGCTTGGCCATGTGCTTGATGATCTCGCTGTGCTGGGCCGGCTGCATCTGCAGCAGCTTTTTGATGACCACCACAGATTCGGCCACCACCAGCTCTGCGGGCAGAGACCCAGCCTCCGTTGGGTCCTGCCCCAAGAGCGATGGACCTCCCATTTCACCCCTGCTGTTGTATGCTCACCATCCCTGTTGGAGAGGAGCTGGACCAGGCCATTGAGGCAGGTGTCCCGCACCTTCCCGATGTTGGTGGCACAGCGCCCGATGGCTTGGATGGTGGCCGCCACAAAGTCCTTGTCCATGCTGCGGATGTAGGTCTGCACAGGCATGGAGGACACTCATGACATGTCATCCATGTGCTAGTGCTGGACATCCCCCCTGACAGTGGTCACACATTGGGGCCCTTTGGAACTGCTGATGGGGTTGGTATGGCCTCAGCCCACTCCTCCTGGAGCAGCTCTCCTCTGCCCCCTCCATGGTGGTGGCTTGGCACCAAGAGCCATGCCAGGGTGGCAGCCTCAGTATGGCCATGGCATACCTGGAACTCTCGCAGGATGGTGGAGATGTTGGTCTCGTTGGCCAGGTTGGTGAGGACCTCCAGCTGCGGGAAAGAGGAAGAGATGAGCAGCACACGGGCATGGTGACAGGGCACGGGGGCCTTGATGTCCTCCTGTCCCCAGGGCATGAGGACAGCTGACCCAAAGAAAGGGCTCCATGAAGCCCCAAACCCACTCCTGACAGGTTCTGCCAGTTGTTTCCAACTCACCTTGAGGATCTTGATCTGTGTGGGGTCCGTGGAGCGGATGTAGAAACTTTTTAGATAGGGCTCAAACATCCCCTGCATTCACAGCAAGAGACATTAGCGTCATCTCTGTCCCCCCTTACCTTTCCAAGGCCACCTCTAGGCTCTGGTGACCTTGCTGGCTAATCCTCATCTCACTCTGGAGTCCACAGGGCCAACTCCTCCCACACCAAGTCTGAGACTCACCCGCCGCTTGATGGACATGGTGGCCACATTCTGCAGCACAACATACTGCACCTCACTGTGGGGACAAAGAGGGGACCATGATCACTGGGGCAGTGCCAGACACATTCAGCAAGTCCCTGTGAATATGGACCAGGACCCACCACCAGGCTGGTGCCACCAAGATGCTGTCACCCCATGTCTGGACTGGGCCAGCCCAAAAAGGCCTCCAACCTGATGTCCCTCCAGGGATGGGCTTTTTGGGGGTCTCTCAAAAAGGATCTTGGAGCTCCCCATGGGTTCCAACAGCTGAGGTGGAGGGGTAGGATACCACCACAACCCATGTGCTACAGACCTGTGACTCCGCAGGAGCCGTACCAGCGCCTTGGCAATGACTCCAACCTCTGCCTTGGGTGCCAGGTGGAAGTAGAGCTGTGCCACGGCCATCACCACCTATGGACACACACCCAAGTGTCACGTGGTGGGAATGGGAGACATCCTGAGGAATGGCCATGTCCCCAGTCCCACTTGGAGGTAGCCTGACCCTGAGGGCACCCATCTCTCGGTGTCCCTCAATCATCCCAGTGAGTCCTAGACTGTGGGAACATCATAAGCCCAGACTGATGGACACCACCAGTGGCCCTGGGGTATGAACAGGGTGGGAGTGAGGGTCTCACTGCGGCGTTGCGGCTCTGCAGCAGGGGCTTGGTGTTGCGCAGGAGGAGGCGATGGTCGGGGTCCATGACATAGGGCTTGCGCTTGGCCAACGAGGCTGCCTCTGCCTTGGCATCCTTGGCATCCTCTTCCTCAGAGCCATAGAAAGCCTTCTCAGTGTTCTCCTCCAGCAAGGATTCCTGCTGGCAGGTGAGACCCTTTTCATCCCCAAGAACACCCCCCCTTCACCCCACCTCACTAGGGGCTCCCAGGACACCCCAAGGCTCCCAGGGCATTCTGTGCTTCCGAACTCACATTCTGGTTGGGGCTGAGGAACTGGGTGCGAGCGTAGCGGGTCAGCATGTTGATGATGACCACCTGTCCCCACTCCTCCACATCGATGAGCAGGTTGCAGAGTTTGCGGTAGTTCTTGTGGATGAGGTCTATGCGCTCTGGGCATACCTCCTCGAATGCCATCACCACGCTGCCAGCCACCAGCTGCAGAGGGAAAGCCCAGGGTGACTTACTGGAGTGGTGGCATCATCAACAAGATGTTGGTTTGGTGAGGATGGTGGCACCTCCATAAGGGTGCTGGTTTGGTGGGCAACCCTTCCTTGTAGGGATGCCAGCTCAATGGAGTTGGTGAATTCCCCACGAGGATGTTGGCCCAGTAGGGACAGCAGCACTCCCACAAAGATGCACCCCTCTCCAGGGATGACTTCATCCCCACAAGGACACGGTGGGAACATCTGCATTCCTGTGAGGATGCTGGATCAGTGGGGACAGTGGCATCCCCATGAGGATTCTGTCTTGCTAGGGACAGTGATATCCCCAGAGATGTTGGCTTGGGAGATGGCCACATCCCTTCATGGATGCTGGATCAGTGGGGATAGTGGTATCCAATGAGGATGCCAGCCCTGTGGGGATGGCTGCATCCCCAAGACAACACCAATTTGGTGGGAACACCTCCATCCCCATGAGGACACCAGGCCAGTGATGTTCCCAGATTTAGAGGTGGGGGAGACACAGCACCCTGCTCACCGTGGTTTTGTCCGCCAGCAGCTTCTCGATCACTTCAATGAGCTGGTCCTTCTGGTCTGAGTCAAGGCTGTGAGGGAGGAGCAGGGCAGATGATGCTGGACCAAACTCCTCCCCATCCCTGCCTGCACCAAGCAGCCGAGACCCTTATTGGTGTTGCATACAGGTAAAGATATTATAAAAGAAAGGCCTTATAAAATATGGTTTAGGCCCTGTTACTCTAGCTAAGCTAGCAATTAGCTTGTAACTTCCCATGTGAAAAATCATATGAATGAAAGCAGTTAGCACAACAAGCTATTCTAGTAAGGAAACCGTTTGCACCTGTAATAAACAAGAAATCTATCCCATGGGAACCAGTGAGCAAAACATGTAAACTAACCAAAAATAGAGAGATTTGACAGATTGATAGACGTACATCTTAGCCATTTACCGATCAATAAACTGTGTCAGTGTAGTGTTAGCCAATTAGGTCTAAAAGAGTGCCTTCTGATATTTCCTATAAATATGAGCTTTGTGACTAAAGAATTGGCTTTTTTACATGAAGAAACAGAGTCCTGGCTGCTTTATTACATTGGTATACCTTACATGTAGCAGCTGATCCCCCTCCCCATTACCTGTACAGCTTGGGGATGGCATGGGCGGCTGTCTTGCGCACATACGGGGACATGTCTGAGGCGGCCTCCTTGATGGCCAGCATCATGATGGGCACGATTATGGGCACGCGGATGCTGGACAGGACCCGCAGGGCACTGGCGCGGATCAGCTGGTTGGGATCCTGTGGGGACATGCGAGGGGCTGCAGTGCAGCTGTGGGAGGCTCAGTGCCCCTCCAGACCTCCCCTGGGTCCTCAAACCAGCCCACCTTGAGTCCTCGCTGGAAGGTGGAGATGGAGAGCAGGGCCAGATCCTGTTGCTCCTCTGCATAGCGCACCAGGTACACGTACACCAGCTTCTTCACCTGCAGGGTGAAGGTGCCACCTCAGAGCCCTCCAAACTCCAGCCAATCCCCAAAAACAGGGAAATGCCAGACCGTGGAATGCTGCCAGGGCCACCCAAGATCTTCCTCACCTCAATGTTCTTGCAGGCAACGTTTTTCACCACGGCCGGGAAGAGATCGGAGGCATTTTTGCCACGGGCAATCATCTAGGAGGAAAAGAAATGGTGTGACACTGGGCAGCTGGCACAGCAGGGGCTGGTACAACATGACACAGCTCGGCACCTGCAGTGGTCCCCACCAGCGACAACACCCACCGCCACAATTCTCTTCATGGCCTCCAGCTTGAGTGAATCCTTGTTGCTGTCGAGCATCTCCTTGAGGTCATCATGCCTGAACCACACCAGGGGGAAAAAAATTCCTGTTTTCACATTTTTGCCTGGTTTTAGTCTATTTTTTTCTGCTCACAGCCTTCCATCAGGCCAGCAATCCAACTCTTCATCATGAAATATTTATGGGGATAGGAGTTGGGTTACAGCCGCTTGAAAGAGGAACCAGAGGGACAGGCATGGTGCTAGCACTCAGTGCCATCCTTACCTCAGGCGCTGGGACAAGAACCCCATCTCATCCTGGCTGTGGTTGTCACTCTGCACTGTCCCTAAACCACAGGTGCCCATCACCAGCTCTATCCTGGCTTGGCTGGGTGTCCCTTGTCCCCTCATGGACATAATGGCATGGATGTGCCAGCACACCCCGATGCAAAGCCCTTCCCTGGTCCCCTCCCTGGACTGGGAAAATGCCACCAGCCTTTTGTAAAGTTGTCACCACTGCCCTCTTTTCTAAGGGACACTGGTCCCCCTGCCAAAGTGGGGGCATTTGCAAGGCTACGTCTACCAGCAGCAACTGAGGGTGACACCCATGGGACAATGCTTGTCTAGAGCCACCATCACCAGAGGGTCCTGGGGGCGCTCCTTGGGGGAGTCTTACCGCGGCGGTGGCCCGGTGCCAGTGTCCACTGCGGGCTTGGTGCCGGCGAGTGGCCGCAGCTCATCGGCTCCCAGGGCGCTGTAGCAGGCGGGTTGTCCAGCCTCGGTGGCCAGCACCGGGCTTGTCACCTCCTCAGCCACACCACCACCCTCTGGTGTTTTCTGCCAGCCGCCTGGCCCCACCGGCAGCTGCCGCAGCAGCTTCTGCACTGGCGGCAAGGACATCATAGCTTTGACTGGCAGTAGTGGCCCTGGGGATGGTGACAGGGCTGTGGCCCCGTTCCTCTGCCCAGCACAGTGGGCTGAAACCTGATGCCGTGGTTGGGGTTGGGTTGCAGCCTAGATCAGGACGCAGCTCCCAGTGGATGAGGCCAACTTGGGATGCCACGTCCAAAGTGACATCTGACCTGCAGTTGGGACCTGGGGACACTGCAGGGAGCTCCATCCCCAGTGCTGAGTGGCTCAGTCCTGGGCAGGGAATGCACATCATGGTGGGACACTCTGCCTGGGTGGTAGGGTGGCATGATGGGGCACCTGTGGGTGTCTGACTTGGGTGGTGGGGTCACACTTGGCGCATTTGTCTTGCCCCATGTGCCATGGATGCCATGGATGGCTCACAGGAGTGGTGACAGACCTGATGTGGCTCTGGCAAAGGGCAGCACGCAGATTATACTATGGGTGTGGGGGACACTGTGGGTGTGGGGGACAATGCCAGGAGGTCAGGGGTAAGGGGACACTGCTGTGAGGGCGGTGACACTGCCAGAGTGGGAGGCACTGGTGGCAGATCACTGAGGTAACCTGGACAGACTGGGGGACACAGCCAGGGTGTCAGGGCTGGGGGATGCTTCCAGAGCGGCAAGACACTGCCAGTGGGGGTCAGGGGACACTGGCAGACATGGGAGCAGAGGAGCATTTCCAGGCTGGGAGACATTGCCAAGGAGGGGTCAGAGAGGGGGAGACTTGGACAAACTGGAGGACACTGCCAGAGGCTCATGGGAGGGACACACACCCTAAGATGGGGACACTGCCAGTGGGTCATGGAGAGAGGGCACTGCCAGACTGGAGGACACTGCCAGTGGATCAGGGTTGGGGGAAATTGTCACACTGGAGGACACAGCCAGGGGTAGGGAGTGTTACACTGCCAGACAGGGGCAAGGGACACTGCTAAGGGGTCAGGAAAGGGGGGGACACTATGAGATGGGGATACTGCTAGAAGGTCGTGGATGCAGAGCACATCCAGAGTGGGGGACAATGCCAGGGGCTCAGGACTGGGTGGACACTGTCATACTGGGGGACATTGTCAGGGTATCAGAGAGCAGGGGGCACTGCCAGGGGTTCAGGGAAGGGGGACCCAGTGAGATGGGGACACTGCCAGCAGGTCACAGATCAGGGACACATCCAGGATGGGGGACACTCTGCAGCATTATGGAGGAGTACAGGGAGAGAGGGGACACTCCCAAACTGGGGACACTGCCAAGAGGTCAGGATGGAGTACACATTCAAATACACTGCCAGAGAATCAGGGCTGGAGGGCCCTGGGGGGATACTACCACAGGGGCAGGGATGGGGAGGCACTGCTGGACTGGGGGACACAGCCGAGGGTAGAGAGAGCGTGATGCTGTCAGACAGTGATTCAGTGATTTCCTGCTGGGGCAGCAGGGAGGGGGGGACAGTACCAGAGTGGGGGACACTGACACAGCAGGGAGAGCCAAGAGACATTCCTGCAGCTCCAGCCCCATTCCTCTTCATCCCTGTTCCACGCAGGGGTGACATTCCTCAACATTTCCCCCACCCCCGCTGAGAACCTCGATGCGGTGGGGGGTTGTTAGCTTAGGAGAGCCACAGGAGCCAGCAGATCCCGTGGTGGGAACACCGTGCCCGGGATGCCCCAGCCTCAGGGTGGGAAGTTGAAGGGGGATCTCCGCACATCTCCCCTAACCGCACCTACTCCAAAATCCCGCGGTGGTCCCACCCTCTCCGGCCTTTGCAACCTGCAATGACGGTGGCGGCGACGTGACCGCATTCCCAGCCCCATCCCTGTCCTCATCCCTGTTCCCATCCTCATCCTTATCCCTATCCACATCCCCATCGCCATCCTCATCCACGTCCCCGTCCCTGTCCCCGTCCCCGCGTCGGGGGCCGCTGCAGCCCCGGATCAGGTACCACTTCCCCGCCGAGGACGGCGGCGAAGGCCTGCAGTGGCGGCCGCACGGGCGGGCTCGTCCTCGTCCCCTGTGCCCGCACTGTCCCCACCTCTTGTAGTCGGAGGAGAAGATGCCGCCGCTGGCGGGGTCGTGGCCGTACTCGGGCTCGCCCAGGCTGGAGGAGCCGCCCTTCTCCTCGCCGTAGGCCGGGCTGGCGGCCATGGCGGCGGGAGGGATGCGGGATGCGGGATGCGGGGGGGACGCGGGAACTGATGTCAGCGCGGGCGGGGACGGGCCCGGCCCCGGCCCCCGCCCGGGGGCAGCGCCCGGTTGGATCGACCCCCGCCGGCATCGGGAACGGGAGCGCAGGGGGAGCTTCGCTGCCCCAGACGGGTCCCCGCAGCCCCCGCACCTGCACAGGTTTGGGAGCGGGACACGGGTGATTCTAGGAGGAGCAATGCTGGGGACATAGCTGTGATATGGTGACTGTCACTGAGCTTCCAGCCGCACACATACCCGTCCAGAATCATGAAAATCCATAATTATAGTAATAGACATTATTGTGTATTATTATAATTAGACGTATTTAAACTAGATTACATTATAGTAAAGAATCTTATATGTTCGGATGTTATAATATGTATTATTATATCCTACTGTATTACACTTTATTATTATTTTATATGTAATACTGTGTGCAGTATACATAATATACATTTACTTCTATATTACATATAATTTATATATTCTATTACATTCTGCATACTGTATACCATATATTGCATATTATTTATTACATTACATTATATTACAATGTCATTAATTATGCAATACTATATATTTGCCATATTCAATCATACTATGTTATAGATAATCCATAAACCATTCTACATTCTGCAGTTCATATATGATATAACACATGCAATATGTTATATACGCTATATGTTAAACTATGTTATATTGCAGATTATATTAATTCTATTGCATAGTATATAGTATTTAATGTAGTGCATATTACATGTTGTGCATTATGCATTATCTACTGTATGATAAAATTCAATATTTTATTATCTATATTCCACGTGATAGTATATGTGATGTATGATATCTGAATTATTATATATATTAGGTGTGGCATCAATTTACATGATTCTTATAGTTGTAGATGTAGTTTATGTTTAATATTATTATCAATAACATGATAGGAATTATTATATGCTAGATATATGATCATATATTGACTATACTATAGATGTTAAAAAATATTCTTATAGATATGACAATGCATATTACGTTTCATATATATTCTATATAGTATATTACTATAAATTATATCAATTATAAGATCTCATTATTGATATTATTGTAGTTGAGATTTTGTTTGCATTTCTTTGGAGCTGTGTGGATGGGGCAGCACTCACCCCATCCCACAGGAGTGAGGCAGTGAGGAAAAATGGCCATGGTTCAGGTAGCAGAATTAAATAAAGCATCTAATTAATGGACAGCAATTAATCTTCAGCACAGAGACACACTCACTCCAGTCCTCCCTGGGACCCCACAGCCCTCCCAGGGACCCCAGCCCTGCTCGGATCTCAGTCCTTCCTGGGGGCCCTGCTGCTCTTCTGGAGACCCCAGCCCTCGGGACACAGAGAAGAGCCAGACTCCCCCTTCTTTCCCTCCCATAAACACTGATAAAATCCCACTGGACAATCCCTTCTCCCTGCTGAACTGCCCCTGCTCTTCAGCTTCCCTTCCTAGGGAAATGCTCCAGAGCCTTGGTGGCCCTTTGTGGTGTCTCTCCAGTATGTCCCTGTCTCTCTCATGCTGGAGAGCCCAGCACAGGGCCCAGCACTCTGGGGGTGCCAGGATCACCATGGGTTGGTGACTCACTCCCCCTCACTGCAGATACGCTCTACCTCATCAACTGGACCAGTAATGAAGAGCTTGACCAGGACTGCACACAGAGCTGACCCCTGGGGTACACCACCAGCCTCCAGCCAGACCTGATCCAGCCTTTTGGCCCATTTTCAACCCAATAGCCCACAGAATACTCATTGTTATGCTCAAAATTAAATGTCAGCAGTGAAAGAGGCAGATGTTTGTCTCAGGAGGCCATGGGGAGCAAAGAGCAGCCTCTCCCTTCAAGGTGTGTCAAGGTGGGACATCACTTGACAGCAGCTTCTGGGAAAAGTGAGAAAACCACAAATCAAACAGGGCTGGCAAAGGGTTTCCATGCAACTGTTTATTGACACACATGAGGATTGACAGATCACTGGTGCAGTTCTGGTCCCCAGGGGAGGATGCTCCAGCCCCACATGTCCCCCAGGAGCCCTGTCATCCCTATCACTGCAGCGCCGGGGACACCTGGGAAAACAGAAGAGTTTTGGTGACACTTGGCTGGAGCAGGTGCCAAAGTGTCGCAGGGTGGTGACGCCTGTTCTGGTGGTGGCACCCACCATGGCACCAGCGAGGTGGCCCAGCCCCAGGAGGGCGAGGGCGAAGTGGATGCAGTTGCAGGTGATGGCGTCGTACTCCACCGGCTGGTCCATGGCGGCCCGGACCCGCCGCTGCAGGGCAGCCACGTCCAGCCCTCCCTTCCTCCGGAGCACCTTGGCCGGGCCCCGTGTCCGCAGCAGGTGGCTCTTGCCGTGCTTAGCCACGATGCCTGATGGTGATGTCCCTGAGCTGCCTGCAGGGCCAAGTGGACTCTATAGCCCGTGTCCCTTCCATGGAGGTGTCCCCATGCCACGACAGCTCCTGGGGCTCACCTTCCAGGTGGATGATCTCCCCGTCACCGCAGTAGATGCCAGCGTGGGCACCCCACCAGCCAGGGCCCCCGGAGGCCAGTGGGAAGAGGAAGAGGTCCCCAGGCTGGGGCTCAGCCACCCCGTTGGGGACCATGTTGAAGTGTTGTCCCAGCAGCCCCTCGCAGAGGAAGAACCCTGCCGTGGTCACTGCCCCAGCCACTGCCTGGGGACCCAGCTGTGTTTCAGGACCACCAGTGCCCTGGGGACACTGGCAGCATCACTGACCTGCTGGCTCATCCCACATCCTTGGTGGCTTAAGCACAGCTTGGGTCTCTGGTCTCCATGGATGGAAACCCTTTGGGAAGGGTCTGCCTCCTCTAGGTGCTGGAGCACCCATGGGTGCCGAGGAAAAGGCAGGGTGTGCAGGATTCAGCCCAGTCGTGCCAGGGGTGAGACGGGCAGTGCCCCCACAGGGGCAATGCCAGCACTTACCTGCCTGGAGCTGCTCATCTGGAGGGACAAACACCTTGCATCAGCCCCAGTGGCACCCGTGTCATGGCTCAGCCCTGGCCTGGGCTGCTGCCACCCCCTGCCCAAGGACCTGGCTGGGATTCTCATGCCAGCACCCCCAAACCTGCCATACCCAGGATCCCAGCCAGTGCCAAGGCTGGAGGAACAGCCAGTCCGGGGTTTGCAGGGTCTGAAGGAGAGAGCTCACCTGTGGGGAGAGAGGGCAGGGCAAGACGGGGACCCGTCCCCTTCTGACACCAGTCCCCTGCCACCCCCCATCTCTGCCAGCACACAGTCCAGCCCAGCCCAACCTCCCAGGCCAAACACCCCCCTCCCCCCCATCCAGACCCAGCACCAGACAGGTCCCAGCTGTGGGGTCCAGGGACATTGGGTACTATGGCAGAGGGGTGGGATCACCTGGATGCAGGTGTCCTTCCTGCCGGCTCCCCCTTTACCTGGGCAAGGAGATTCATCTGCAAGGAGAAAACACGGCGTCCTGAGAGCTGGGGGCAGGTACCCCATACCTCGGGGACTTCTCTGTCCCCACAGTTGTGGTGACACGTCACCCTGCTGAAACCCAAGCTGCAGCCTCAGGGCTCGTTCTGTGCCCTGCTGCCTCACCTTGGGGTCACCTCCAAGGTCCCCTCACTCCACTGTCTTTCCCAAGCTGTTGCTGCGCCAGAGGTGGCCGCAGGGCAGGAGCTCAGCCCGCCCCGCGAGCACCGCGGTGGCTCTTGGCAGCGGCACATGGCTCCACCAGTGCCTGGGAATGTGCCCGGACCGGCTGCACCGTGGCACTGTGCCCATCCTGTAGGGCCAGTCCCAGGGGGACAAACCCAACCTGGTGTGACATTTCATCCACAAACCTCTTGGGTGACCCCAAAGGAGTCAGGAAACAGCCCTGTGGCCACAATGCCTTGGTAACCACTGACCACCAGGCTTAAGACAAATCACCTCTAGGTGCCAAAACCCTCTGGCCCTGCGAGGCCATCAGCCTGTACCCAGCCCCATGTCCTAGAGAAGGCCACCAGCCTGTCCCCAGCCCTGTCGTCCCAGAATGGTGCATGGCCGGGGTCAGCTCCAGGGTCACATTAAACTTTAATCCTGATGCTGGGGGTCAGTGAAGGCTTTAGCAGGGCTCAGATGGGTGACTGTCACCCTCTGTCATCGGGCAACCTCCAAAGAATCATTTATCAAGGAGCCTCCAATAAACAAGAGCTAATTACAGGTGAAACCCGAGCCTGGGCCCAGCTCAGTGCAGGCGGCCACATTAACCCTTCCCAGCCACCTCCAGTCCCACAGCCACCCTCCTGGAACTTCATGTCATCTTTTGTTGGTCTTGTCCCCTTCTAAACTCCACCATCCTCTCCTGGTCTCTGTTGTCTTGCCCACATGTACCCATTACACCCTTCTCATTCCCATCCTCCCCTCCCAGTCCCCATTATCCCATCTCAGTCCTTACTATCCCCTCATGGTCTCCATTCACCCCTCATGATCTCCGTCACACCTTCCTGGTCCCCCTCATCCTCACACAGTCCCTATTGTCATGTCCTGGTCTCCATCATCCCTTTCTGGTCACTGCTGCCACCTCCTGCTCTTCACATCTGTCATTGTCTCTGGGTCACCATCTAAACATCCAGGTTCCCATTGTCCCCTCCTGATCCTCATTACTGCCTCTCAGTCCTCATCACCTCCTCCTTGTTCCCATCACTCCCTCCTGATCCTTGTTGTCACCTCTTGGTCCCCATCATCTCCCCTCCCTCCCCCATCGGCTCCTCTTGGTCTCCATCATCCCCTCCTGGTCCCCAATATCTCCTCCTGATTCCCATCATGTTCTCTTTGTCCCCATTGTCTCCTCCTTGTCCCCGCTGTCCTGTCCCATCCCCACCACTCCATGCCGTCACCAACAGGAGCGGGACTGCCAGGACAGTGGTGCTTCCCTGGGTCACTCAGTGTCCCCAGCCAAGCTGTCCCTGGCCAGGGTGCATCCACCAGCTCCCCACAGCCAGTGGGATTAGGGTGGCTGAAGCCCTGGGGCTGCTCCTGACCACAAGTCTCAAGCCCATCGCCAGCATCTTTAGGTAATTAGTAAATTAGTAATTAAACGCTCTCTGCCTGCTGGGGGGAAGGGGGGCAGATCCCAAGGTTTTAGGCTGGGTAATCCCGTGGCATCTGCCCCAGCATCTGTGACCGAGCCGAGTCACGACCCTGCCTCGGGCTTTAACATTTGCTCCTTCACCCCCACCCACCACCCACCACCCTCGGCCGTGGCGTCAGGCCTGCTCCTGTCGCACCCAAAACAGGCTGGGTTGGGCTCCCAGGAGCACCCAGCTGGCTGCTCATGGAGCCCTCATCCCCAGGAAGAGGACAGGGTGCTGCTCCATGAGTAGCCCACCGTAGGGACAGCACCCAGCTGGGTGTAATGGAGAAACGGGGTGGGAAACCATATTTTTGTAATTATTGGCTTTCCTGGGGGTGCTGATGATTGGCTGGCAGCAGATGGTTGGCCCAGCTAATCCCCCTCCCAAATCCCTGCTCCAGAGCTGGCTTTTACCCAGCGGCAAGGAGGGGATGGGCAAATTAGCCTAACTCAGCTGTGGCGCCATGCTGGCCGCTCCCCACGGTCCCTGCTGCTGGCCGCCTGTGTGCCCACGGGACGGCTGGCACGCCGTGATGCAGGTGATCCTGGCACCCCTGGGTCGGGCACTGGGCAGTGTTCCACCCATGGGTGAGAGGTGTGGAGGACCCAGGGGCCGGGCAGGGAGGTGACAGCTTGCTCCCGCTGCATTAGCCCAGCGTCATAATTCTGCCGCGGGAGGAGGTGGCCCTGCCGCAGATGGTGGCGGTCAGAGATCTGGGTCAGGACGGGGCTGTGGGTGGGACAGGGCACCATGGGGAAATGGGGGGTCCCAGGGTGGGAGGGGGCTGGAGGCAGGGGGCATGGAGCGTGGTGAAGGCAGGGATGGAGCCATGGTGCAGGCAGGAAGGACGGTGGAGCCACGTGGTCAGGAAGGGTGATGGAATGTGGCTGCACATGGGAGCATGGAGCCATGGTGCAGGCAAGGCTGATAGAGCGGGTCACAGTGCAGAGTGTTAAGATGGAGAAACGCTTCAGGCAAAAGGGATGGAAGTAGGTTGTAGGCAGGAGGATGGAGCCATGCCGCAGGCAGGGGGATGCAGGAATGCTGCAGGCAGCGGGGATGGAGTCGCACGTCAGTCGGGGATGCCGGAGGGGTGACCCCCAGCCCCTGATCCACTGGAGTCACTGCTGCCAGCCCTCAGCAGGGACCTGCTGCCAGTGCCTGTCCCCTGGGACACCTTCAGGGCATCAACAGCCCTGAGCCCCTCAGGAAGGGGCACAGCAGGCCGGGAACCCCTGTCCTCTGCCTGGCCCGTCGCTGGGGACAAGCCGGGCCCGTGACGGTGGCCACCCGCCACCCCCCTGAGCGGGGCCGGGGGGGGTTTAGCGGCTAAAGCCCACAAATCCCAAATTGTGCTGCCCTGTCACCGCGAGGGTTTAGCGATGGTTGCATAACCCCGGGGCCACCTGGCCCCCACCCTCTGCGGTGTCAGCAGCCCCAGCATCCGTGGAGGCCCCCGGCAGGGGATGCTGAGGCACAGCGGGGCTCCTACCGAGCATCCCCCCTCCCCTCGCCATCAGGGCCGGTAATTAATTACTTGGGGGCAGGGAAATTACCCCCCTTAATTACCACTTTTCGTTATTCCCCTCTAACCGCCTTAGTGAAGGGCTTATGCGCTTACAGGACCTGGTGGGTCCCAAGGGGAGGACGACACACACGGGGGGTCCCCAGCCCAAGCCCCATCTCCCACCTCGGCCGCAATCTCGGCCTCGCAGTGCTGGGGGGGCTGTTCTGGCAGGGTGACACCTCCACGGTGGCCCGCGGCGGCGCGCGGGGGGGTGGCTTGGGTGTCGCGGGGTTTAGGGTTACAGGGCTGGGGCTCAGCACCTTTTTAATTCTTCATCGCGTGGCTGATTGATCCCCCCCCGCCCCGCGCAGACACTAAAGATTAAGAGGGTGACAAAGAGGCGGCTGCTTACACAGCGCCCGCCGCTAAGCCGCCTTGAAGAGAGCAAGGCAAGAGCCCCTTTGGCCGCAGAGCTGCCGGAGCACCCAGCGCCTGGCCAGACCCTCCGCGGGGATCCACGGGGACGGGACGGGGATAGGTCGGGAACGCCGGTGCGGGATGGCTGCGTCCCCGGCGGGGTCGGTGGTGAGCGCCGGGCTGGATGAGAGTCCCACGGGTAAGAGGTGGCTCCGCTGGACCGGGTGCGACGCGGAGGGATGTGGGTTTTTCTCTGGGATGGCCGGGCCCCCACTGTGGTCACTCCCCAAGATGCCTGGGGGTCCTCTTCATGGTTCTCCTCTGGGATACTTGGAATTCCCATAATGGTCAATCACCAAGATACTCGGGGTCCTCCATTGCAGTTTTTCTCTGGGATGCCTGGGATCATCGTGGCCTTCTTCTGGATGCCTTTGGTCCCTGTCGTGGTCCTTCTCAGAGATATCTGGGCGTCCCTATTATGGTTCATCTCCAAGACAACCAGTGTCCCCATCATAGTTGTTTGGGATGTTTGGGTTCTCCATTGCCAACCTTCTCCAGAATGGTCCTTATCCTGGGTGCCCAGGGTCCTCCTCATGGTCCGCTAGGATGCCTGGGGTCTTCAGCTGCCATCCTTCTCCAAGATGCTGAGTCCCCATCATGGTCCTTCCCTAGGCCAGGATGCCTGCAGTGCCCGACCCTCTCCATGGTATCCATGGTCCTCATTTGTGTTCCATCTCCAGGATCCCTGGGGTCCCCTGTAAAAACCTTCTCCTGGATACCCTTGGTCCCTGGCCCTTCACCAGGATCTCCACAGTTCCCTGCTGTGACTCATCTCTGGGGTGTCCCATGTCCCCAGGGCTGTCCCTTCTCCAGGACACCTCCCATCCCTGATTCAGCCCTTCTCTGGGATGCTTAGTCCCCTTCCTGGGACGCCTGGTGTCCCCATCCCTAAGAACACCATTTCATCCCTTTTTCAATTTTCAAAATTCCTGAGAGAGCTCATCCTGCATTACTCTGTGTGCTGCAGTGTGGGAAGATGATGAACCCGTGTGGAGTCCCTGAGGTGTCCCCATTTGTGTCCCTGGGCTGAACCAGCAGAGACAGGAGCCACCCCATCTCCAGGATGCTGGGAGGCAGCAGGGGCTGGTGGGTGGGACGAGGGACAGTGGGATGCCCAGAATCAACACAGATGTGACGGTTCCACTTCCACAGGGCTGAGCCCAGCCCCTGGGAAAGAGCTGAGCCCGGTGCTGCTGTGCAAGGTGTGCGGGGACACCAGCAGTGGGAAGCACTACGGCATCTACGCCTGCAATGGCTGCAGCGGCTTCTTCAAGCGCAGTGTCCGCAGGAAGCTCATCTACAGGTGGGAGTCCCCTGGGGCAGGGAATGGGGGCACGGCCAGCCAGAGGGGCAGGGACCCTGCGGATGGGCATCCAGGGGGCAAGAACCAGAGTCCCATGGACAGACACCATGGAGGAAAGGACACCCCACAGGGCAGGGACCCCAGGAATGGTCACCCAGGGAGTCAGGGATCCAGGGGATGGACACAGTAGGGCAGGAGTGGGGGGGGGAACAGGCACCTAGCAGGGTAGGGACACCCAGCAGAGCAGGGACCCCATGGGATGGGGCACCCAGCAGGGGAGGGATGGACACTCTGTAGGATAGGGACCATGCAGATGGACACTCAGCAGGACAGGGAGCCTGGGGGCAGGCATGCAGTGGAGTCGGGTGCCTCAGGATGGACACTCAGCAGGCCAGGGACCCAAGGGCATGGGCAATGGGTGGGGCAGAGACCCAGGGGGACTTAAAACCATGCAGGGGACAGGCATGCAGGGGGAGAGGCACCTGTGGAGACGGTATCCAGAGCCCCGTGATGGGGCCAAAACACCCATCAAGGCAGAGCATTCACTGGGACAGGGCACCCTTGGAGTGGGGACAGGGCATCCACTAGGGACAGCACACCTCTTGGGGACAGGGAGGGAACCCATGGGGGCAGACATGGTACCTATGGGGGAGGACCCTCCTTGGGGACAGGGGCTGCAGCCAAGTGCCACCTCTCCCCATAGGTGCCAGGCGGGGACTGGGCTGTGCCCAGTGGACAAGGCTCACCGCAACCAGTGCCAGGCCTGCCGGCTCAAGAAGTGCCTGCAGGCTGGCATGAACAAGGACGGTAAGATGGGAGGGACACACGGTGACAAATAGCAGGGGGTGACAGCGGGGTAGCCGGTGCTGATGCCACCTTGTCTGCTCAGCCGTGCAGAACGAGCGCCAGCCCCGCAGCACGGCCCAGGTCCAGCTGGACAGCATCCAGCTGGATGCTGAGCTGCCCCCTGAGCACGTGGCCACCACATGTGAGGTTCCCCCATCACCCTGTCCGGCTCCTCGTGGTCCCGGTGCCAGTGTCACCCCAGGTCCCCGAGCACCCACACCACCCACCAACCATCGCTTCATGGCCAGCCTGATGACAGCCGAGACCTGCGCCAAGCTGGAGCCCGAGGACGGTGGGTGGCTGACAGCAGAGAGGGGGGTGGGTGGGTGGTGGATGTCCCCACGGTGTGGTGACAGCCGGTGTCCTCTTCCACCCCTGCAGCTGATGAGACGGTGGATGTGACGGGCAGTGAGCCGGAGCGGGCAGCCGGCGAGTACCAGGTGGCGCCGTACCCAGCAGCCAGCCCCGAAAACATCTATGAGACCTCAGCACGTCTCCTCTTCATGGCTGTGAAATGGGCCAAGAACCTGCCCGTCTTCTCCAACCTGCCCTTCCGCGACCAGGTGGGGTTGGCAATCTCCATGAGGAACTGGGGATCTGCCTATGGGGCAACAGGAACCCCAAAAAAAGTAGCAGCCAGTTGGGGTAGCTGGAGCATATCCACAACATTGTTAGGGTTCCCCTGCAGATGTTCATCAGCCCAACCAGCTGTGGTGGCTACTGGAGACTTTGGGGGTGACAGGGGTTTTGCGGTTCCCCCTGCTCTCCCCAGGTGATCCTGCTGGAGGAAGCATGGAGTGAGCTGTTCCTGCTCTGTGCCATTCAGTGGTCCATGCCCCTGGAGAGCTGCCCGCTCCTGGCTGTCCCCGAGCCGGTCCCTGGGAAGCTGCTGCCGGCCACCCTGGACGTGCGGGCGCTGCAGGAGACCCTTGGCCGCTTCAAGGCATTGGCTGTTGACCCCACAGAATTTGCCTGCATGAAGGCCGTGGTGCTCTTCAAACCAGGTGAGGCCACCCCCAGCACCCACCACTGGCCATCCCCATGCCCCTCCCCAGCCTGTCACCCCCTTGTCCCTGCAGAGACCCGTGGCCTGAAGGACCCTGAGCAGGTGGAGAACCTGCAGGACCAGTCACAGGTGATGCTGGGCCAGCACAACCGTTCCCACTACCCTGGGCAACCCGTCAGGTACCGCTGTCCCTACATCCTCATGGGTGACACCAGGGTGGGACGCCCACCCATGGCCACCGCTCCATCCCCCAGGTTTGGGAAGCTGCTGCTGCTCCTCCCAGCGCTGCGCTTCATCTCCTCGGAGCGCGTGGAGCTGCTCTTCTTCCGCCGCACCATCGGCAACACCCCCATGGAGAAGCTGCTGTGTGACATGTTCAAGAACTGAACCCCCTTCCCGCTGTCACCCGGCTTGTCACCCTGCGCTGGCCCCCTGTCACCCCCACCCTGGGTCTCCTCACCCTGGGCTGTGAAGGTGCCCATGGTCCCATCTCTGGGGCAATGTCCAGGACTGTGGAATGCTGCGGGCAGCTGGGAGGTGGGAGCAGCTTCCCTGGGGGTGGAAGGGGGATGTCCCCAAGGGAGTGCCCAGTGCACTGGCAGCACCTCACTGGGGTCCGTCTCGATGGTGTCCCAAATGCTGGAGGAACCCAGGCATCCCCTCCTTGACACCATGAGGACCAGCTGCCACCCAGGGGGCAGCCTGGGGACACTTGCCCAGGGATGATGCCAAGCTGGGGTGTGACATCAGCCAGGGATGACAACAACCAAGGGGTGGCACCAGCCTGAGACATCCTCGAGGACCAGCTGCCCCAGGGCTGACATGGACAGGGCTGACCCCAGCCTGGGGTGACACGTGGTGACAGACCCTTGTCCCTGTGTTCCAGGGTCTCCCACTTGGATCCCCCATTTTATACTCGGAATAAAGAGAGTTTTGGAGCCAGAGTCCCTGTGCCAATGACTTGGGTCCCCTTGGATGGGGGACTGGGGGGACCATCTGAATGCTAATAACCTGAATAGGAATAAATAAAAATCTATAATCTGAATATAAGTACCTTGAAAAAAATTATCTGAAAAGAAATAAACTAAATATAAGTAAAATAAGTATAAATAATCTGAATTAAAGAATCAATATAAGGAAGATAAATAGAAAAATAGGAATAAAAATAAAATGAAAATAATTAACCTGAAATTATCTGAATATAAAAAAGATAAATATAAATAATCTGTTTGGAAATATTCTATGGGAAAGAATCGGAATGAAATAATTTAAATAGAAATATAACGAAACTAAATAAACTGAAATACTCTGAATAAAAATTAACTGAAAATAAACTATAAGTAGATGAATATGAGTAATCTGACTGGATAAAATGGGAATTAAATAGTACAAACACAAATAAAATGAAATTAAATAATCTTAACAGAAATAAAATGCATATTATTGGCATATAAATATCTGCCTTGAAATCTCCTCAAATAATCTCAATAGAAAGAAAATAAAACTAAATAATCTGAAATAATATAAAAAGAAATAAATTGAGAATAAACACACTGCATATAAATAAGAGAAACATAATGAATCTCATTGGAAATCATCTGAATTAAAATATGTGGACAGAAATAAAATTAAATAATCTGAATAGAAATAAATGGAAAAGAAATTATCTGAGTATAAACAGTTTACCTAAAACTAATCTATAGAAATAGAAATAATCTGAAATAATCGGAATAATCTAATATAAAAAATTGGAAATTATCTGAATACAGAAAAATTGAAAATAAATTGTCTAAATATAAATAAAAATTATCTGATTAAAATAATCTGTATATACATAAATAAAAAGAATGTGAACAACAAGTAAAATAGAAATTCTGTGCACACAAATAATGAGAATGTGAATAACCAGCATTAAACAATCCAAAGGGAAATGATCTGGAGCCCTGGCTCCCCATCCCAGCTCCTCCATCCGTATGAGGATCCACAACTCCATAACCCCATGGAACAAATGGAACAAGCCCCAGACCCCGGGGACGTGGGCAGGGGTTGGCAGGAACGACGTCCCACTGGGAATTCTTGGCCTTTGCAGAATGACACTTTTATTTGTCCGTTGCTGTCGGTTTGTACAAGATTCCGAGCGCGGGCGACGCGGGATAATATATCCTCTTCCATACAGACTCTGTTTAGTTTACAAGCAGCGACTTTATAAATTACTTAGAAAACTTTCCATGAAAAATAACAATAATTCCCCTCGCAGCCCTCCAGTAGTCAGTACATTCAGCCCTCTGGAAAACCCTCTGGGACCCCAAATCCTGCCAGGGAAGGGCTGGGAAGGAGCGGGGGAATGCCGGGGGAAGGGGACCCTGGGACACGCCATTATCCCTCCAATCCTGCTCAGCTCCTGCCAGAGCTGGATTTTATATATATATATATATGTATACATTTCTTTTACATGTGTTTCTTTATACATATAAACACAAATATATTGTATATATATAAAGAAACATATTTTCTATATATTCTATATATATTCCGTACATTTATCTATGTCAAGAAGTCTATTTTCTTTATATATTTTCCCTACATTCCATACATTTTTATATATATGAAGAAATAGAGAGAAAATATATTTCTTTATATATATTATATATTTCCTTTATATATTTCTTTACAAAGAAATACACTCTTTATATAAAGAAATATATAAATATATGTGAAGAAACATATATAAACATACATATTAAACATATATCAAATATATGTTTAAATCATATAACATTAAATATGTTTCTACGTAGAGAAGAAATACATTAAAACATATATAAAGTAATAAATATTCTTTATNAATATATATATTATTATATATGTTCTTTATATATATAAATATCACTTAAATATATTTTCCTTATATAGAGATTAAATATATATAAGGAAAATAAATATACTCCAAAAGAAATTAGATACATATACATATATATATACACACATATATGCACATACATATATACACACACATATTTATGTGTGTGTGTGTGTATATGTATATGTGTGTATATGTATATATATATATATATATACTTGCCCCAGTCAGATCTGACATCCCTGCTCTCATGCCACAGGGATGAGATACCTGAGGACGAGGCTGGACCCTTCACTCATCCCCAGCATCTCCTCCCCTGGGGCCATTTTAAGGGCAATTCTGGGGTTTTTATTTCAAGAGGCTCCAAAGGCTGGTTTGGCACCAAGCACCCGGATGCTCCCAACAATCCCAGCTCCCAGAAAATTTGGGGTGGCTCTCCAGGAGCCTCCACTCTTGTGGTCACTGTCTGCCTTCCCAGTGCATCCGTGTCTGTCCCCAAAGCCCTATTTTCCCCTCTGGGGCTGGGAAAATCCCACTTTCCCCCATGGATTGACTTGGTCTTGCTCCACTCCCAGGATGCAGCGCTGAGGCTGTTCCCAGTCTCTCTGCAGCATCTGTCACTTCCCCCGCTGGAAAAAAATTAAAGATAACATGAAAAAAAAGTCAAATTTCAAATATCAAATTAAAAATTACCCCAATAAATAAATCATCCCTGGAATGGGCAGGGGGAGAGGGGACCGAGGAGCAGCTCAGCCAAATCCATTCATGACAGGAAAAGACAAAATACTCAGGAAAACTCAATTTTTTGCTATTTTCCCCATTTTTTATGGCATTTCAGGAAAGAACGAGCCCCATCCCAGCCCACCTAGGAGGACAGATCCAGCCTTTGTAAATCTAATTAGTGCCCTGGGCTCCTAATTTTGCCTTTCCAGAGGTTTTCTGGTACCCAGCTCTTCTCCAGGTGCCACCGAGGATGATGGTGAGACTGGGGAGGGATTACAAGCTGAGTCAGTAACTAGAAATGTTAATTAGTTCTAGGATGGGTTATGATGGTCTAATTACACCTCCAGGGATTTCTTGCTGAAAATAAAACTCCATGTTTTATTGAGTGATGGCCAGTGACACCAGTAGTGACACCAAGGATGGCTCAGCCAATTGCTCCCCTCCTCTCCAGCCCAAAAATAATATTAACAATAATAATAGTTAAAAAAAAAAAAAGAAGTTCTGTCTGGGGAAAAATACAAAAGAAAAATAAAAAAATATATATTTACACGAAACTCCAGGAACCAGCATATAAACAAATATCGCTTCAAGTAGTCCTTGATTATTATTAATTATTATTATTTTTTAATACTGATGATCTCCAAAAAGAAACCAAAAAAAAAAAAAAGGGAAGATGGTTAGGTCTTATTAAAAAACAAAAAAACAAAGGGAAAAGGTGATTTTTGGCAGGTTTTAACACTTTTCCATGCACTTGGCGTTGGCGTGGATGAGGTGGTTAAAGCGCGGAGGGCTTGGCTGCAGTGGAGCCAGCTCAGGATGCTCCCATGGGATTTTTAGGCTTGGTTTGCTCCTACTGACAGGCGAAGGCGATTCGGCACAAGGATTTGGCGGCGGATGCTCCGAGGGGAAGGGCCAGGAACTGGCCAATGCCTCCCATCCCCGTCCATCCCCCGGCCACCCGAAGGTCTCAACCCCCCCAAATCATTAAGGCCACCATTAAAACCGTCCCCTCCCGGCCTTTTTAATTAAGAATTCATCTCCTGGCGCTAACGAGGAAGCCATCAGAGCACTGCCAATGGGCAGGATGCCCCGGCATGGATGCGGCTCTGGGGTGGAGCATCTCAGACCATGAACTCGTTGCTCCCCAGGAGGACAAGAGATTGGGCGGCAGCGCAATCGGCCTCAGGGTTCCTCTTGCGTCCCCCTCCAGGCCCCCCATCCGGGGGCTCTTTGGTTTTTGGGGGGGAAGATTTCACACTCTTCAGTTTCTGTTTGCCTTTCTCTGGGTTGAAGGTCCCACGCGTGGTGAACTGCGGCCGGTCCTCAGCATAATGGAGAGGCCCCGTCAGGCCCTCAGGGCTCGCCCGGGTTTCGGGGGCCTCGCTGTGTCCCCCTGCTCGGTAGAAAGGAGATTTGGAGTACATCTGGAAGCGCTTCCGGGGCAGGTGGGGCAAGCAAGAGGTGGATGATTGGGAGGAGGAAGAGGAGGAGGAGATGGGGGTGTCGGTTGGCTCTGCCAGGTCCAGCCGCATCCTGGGGTGCCGTCGCAGCCGGCTCGGCCCCTCAGCCTTGGCAGGGCGCAGGGAGATAAGTGCTACACTTCTCTCTGCAGGGGCAGAAGGATCACAGATGGTCAACACCCAGACACCACCCAGGATCCAACCGCCCTGCTCCCTGGGGACACATGCCACTGAAGTCAGGACAACATTCCCAGCATCTCAGCGGGGGCAGCATCACCCCAGATGATGCGGTAGTGCTGGAAGAATATTCACCTCCCCGCCAATCCTGGCTGCTCCCACTTATCCCCCCAAGGGCCACGTGCTTGAACCCTTAACCCCCCTCACTGCATGCATTTAAACTGTTGACTTTAAATAAACTTCAAAATCCCAAATAACCCTTCCCAAAGTGACAGAAAAACATAGTGGAAGGTGTCCCTGCCTATGGCAGGGAGATGGACTTCACGACCTTTGAAGGTCCCTTCCAACCCAAACCGCTCTATCATAAACCCAAGAACACCTGGATTTACCTGAGCGATCAGAGATGGCTCCTTCGGAGTCAAAGTTCAAATTTTCAGAGCTGTCAGCTGTGCCAATGGAGGCTTCAGACTCGAGGGTTTCATCGTCGGAGGCGCGGGGCTCCAGTGTCAGCATCTCGAATGTCAGCTCCTCCCTGCAAAGCCAACCCAGCCCCACTGAACCAACGGACCAAAAAGGTGGAGAGGAGAAAGGGATGCTCATGCACTGAGAGATCATGGAGGGGTGGAACCCTCCAGTTATCAACCACATGATATCAAGCAACATCCAGAGGCTGGGGACGTGGCTTGAACCCTTGGCCAGACTCACTTTTCTTTCTGCAGGCTTTCGATCTGCTCAGTCAGCACCTTCTCCTCCTGCTGCATGGCCACCTGCTGCTGCTCTGTCACTTCCATCTCCATGGCCTCCTCGCTGCTCAGGGTCTCCTCAGGGACGTCCGTCACTGAGGGCAAGCGGCCAGTGACAGGGGACGCGGGGCTGGGGAAGGCGCCACGCCGCACGCGTCCTTTGCCCTGAAGAGAGACAATGGTGTCACTACCACCAGCTGAGGTGATGTGGCAAACACTCAGGTGCCAATTACACTGCTCTCCCGAGGAGTGAAGAAGAAGGCCCCAGACATCGGTCCTCAGTGTGCTGCCGCCAGATGCACCCCTGACCCTCCAAAACCTCAGGCTGGGAGAAGTACCAGAAGGAGGGGCTGGGGATGGAGGTGGTGAGGAAGGCAGTGCTGAGGATGATGCTGATGGACCAAGTGCAACTTGGTCCAGGTCCAAGCAAGCCCAGCTGGCAGCAGGCTGGGTTCCCACAAAGCCCACAGCCTGCTTTGGGAAGCTTGATGGTGGCTTTGGGTGGAAGCATCACCAAGGCTTTGATTTCAGAGCACCTGATAAAACCCATTTTATCCTTGGATCAAGTCTCACATCCTTCCCTCATGCACCCTTGGTATTTCCTGAGCATCACAAGGGTCTCACTGACTCCTTCAGCAAACAGGAACTCCCACCTAATTATGTTGTCCAGGGCATGCCATGTCTCATCTACAGGAGATCCAGAAACCAGGACCACCTCCAGTGGTCCACTGTAAGACAATCAATGTGGATCTCTGTGCCCACAGTTGAACTCGCTCTGATCTAATGCTGCTCTGCGGAACTATCTCATTTTTTTAAATACTGAAACTGAAAACGAAAAAGGACGCAAACAGTGGTGGTGAAGGTGGAGAGATATATTTGCAACTATTTTAATCTTCTGAGGACCAGCTCTACAGATCTGCTCCACAGAGCAGAAGAAAATGGAGGATCCTTGGAGATGAGGGACATGGCATGGCAGATATTAGCTTTTATCTTAACTGTTATCAAGACCAGACTTCTCATCTTCTACATTCCAGATCCTGACATGACCAGGACTAGGAGATGTCCATCACTTGCTGTCCTCCCCTGACAACCATCACCCAGGAAGAACCTGCATCTCCTTGGGGCTGGAGAGCTTGTTGCAGTTCAGTTTTGCTCCTCCCTACTTAACCCTTACAACTGTTGCATCCCTGGGTCTTCCTCATGGACAACTCATGTGCTCAGAGCAGATTTTCAGGATAAGGGATCCTCCCTTTTTCCCTTTAAAAGCCAGATTTTCCTCCATTTTCATCCCTTTAATCTTTTAACGCCACATCTCAGAGATCTTTCTTTGTCAGCAAAACCTCTCCTGTGCCCTGGTGTTCTTTTGATGACACTTTTCACGTGGGCTCCTGAGCTGAAGCACAGCTCCCTGAATCCTATTAGCCAAAAGCCCCAAGATCCCACTGGCTCGTGGACTTAAGCCCCTGAGAAATGCCGTGCTCAGGGGAGCAGAGCTCAAATTTTGCTCTTCTCCACCTCCTGACACTCATGGATGTGGAAGAATGGGGGGAACCTGAGGGAACTTTCATCATGGGCTGAACCTGTTAGGAAAGGAAACAGCCCTATGAGCATTCCCAAAATCCCGCAGGTGCTTTTCTTGTCACAATCTCACAGAACTCAAACTCAAGCTGGGATGGAGTTGGGGAATACAGGACTTGCTGGACTCCTCCTCATTCAAACCTGGGTGTCCTGACCTTGTGTTCAGGGTGGTGGTGCTCTTCCTCCACGAAGGTGGAGGAGACCTTTGGATGCCTCGTGGTCTCCAAGGCATCCAAGCTGAGGGTTTTATTCACCATCTTCAGAAACAGCAGTGCTGTGAAAGCAACTTGATGCTGAAACGCATCCTGAGCGAGGAGAAATAGAGGTGGGAAGGGAAGGGATGAGTCAAGCAAAGAAAAAAGGAGGGAAGCACAGGATGGAAAAAGAAAATAAAATAGAAAATTAAAGTAAGTAGGAAAGGAAAAGAGGTAGGAAGCATATTTCTGAGGAGCTGCGTGCAGGGATGGCCGAGTGCCAGCCCCAAACTCCTGTGCCTGGGGACCTGCTGGAGGAACGGTGGCTCCGAGGAGTGGCGGGACCGGACAGGTCACGGACAATGGCCAGTGGGACAGAGCTGGAATGAGCGACGGTGACACACAATGAGGGACGCGGCAGCTGCCGTTGATACATACCGGGATTGAACTGCGGGTTATGCTCATAAATCTAACTGCAATTAGTACGGGCTTCTGGATTAGAGAGGAGATGAAAAGGAAAGCAGAAGGTTAGAGTGCACATGCCGCCGCCCCTCCAAAAACCCGCTTTGCTCAGTTTGAGGTTTTTTCGGTTAACTGAGATGAGTGGGGCAGCTCTGCAGCACCAGCTCCACAATCTTGGGCAGCCCCTGCTTGGATTTCATCCCCAAAAAGCAGAAGCAACGTGTCCCTGAGGATCACAGGGGGCAGGTCCAAGCAGAGGAGGCTGCTTGGCTCCTCAGCCCAAGCCTGTGCTGCACCAGGTCCGTCCCTCTCCCGCAGCCCAACAAGCCAAGCACAGGTGCATGTGCAGCCTGCCGGCCCCCCGCAAGCATGGAAGTTCAATGAGATGGATTTGAGGCTCCCAAAAAGGCAGTGCGGGAGCAGGGAGAGCCTTTGAGGAAATCATTCTGGGTACAGATAATGTGACTGAGCACAAAAAACAATGGTCCAGGTCACCCATGGGGTGATGTTGAGCCGGTCACTGAAAGGCTTGACTCAACTCAGGACCAAACAAGCTCAAATGAAGGTGGAAATGCTGATCAGGAATATCTGAGCAGGAGCAACAATGTTTCCATGGACTGTTCCCACTTCCTCGTGCTTTGGTATGACTCCCTGCAAAGGTGAGGAGCCACCACGGGGCTGAGGGTCCCTGTCCTGGTAGAGATGGTGTGGGAGTTTGCGAGAGGTTTGGGAGGCTGGGATAAGCAGGAGAAGATAAGGTAGGGTGACTTCAGGGGCAAGGAGAGGACAGAAGAGGACAGAGAGGGTTTTGGCATCTCACCATAGATCTGCGGATCAGGGAGAGGCGGCTCTTGGCTTTGTTCTCTGCGAACTCCAGGCTGTTGATGTCTTTGAGCCGAGCCTTGTACTTGTTCATCTGCTCGATGACAATTAATTCCACGCAACTAAGGGAGAAAAAACCCAAAAGAAGACAAAATGGGAGGAGGAAGCCATTTGATCTGAGCTGCTATGTCTTGTCTTGGTTTGTCCTTCAACAGGATTTCCTGGTAGCTTCTCCCTTAGTTCCAGCACATCCTCTCATTTTATTACAAGGAAAGAATTATTTTGAAGATCTGCCCTGATGGAAGAGCACAGAGGAGAAAGCTCCAGGTGGAAGCCAGAGGGTGGTGAGAATTCTCCTAAAAAGAGTGATCACGGACTAGGGATGGATTGAGGAACAGCCTACAGATATTAAAAATGGCTGAGGATCCCACCAGAGAAATCTAGCCCCCTTGGAAGAGGGAGTGGTGGAACACTAACCTGGAGAAGGCAGGCTGATTCCAACTCATTTGCACACAGTAACTCTTCAGCAGCTTGTGCAACTGAGCTGATTGTTTAATGTTGTCAGGAGGATGTTTGGGGAAAAACATAGTCCTTTCCTTGTAATAAAATGAGAGGTTGTGCTGGAGCTGAAGTGTGAGGGAGAAGCTACAATGAAATCCTGGGACAGGTGTTTCTGCCAGCTGGGTCTCCAAACATGTTCTGGTCTTCAACAATTTTAATACTTACTGGAGGTAAAACCACCCCTTTCAGAAGCCTAGCCCTTCACTGGAGGGTTTTCATTATTGTAATTGACTCCAGTATCTATTTTAACACCTATTTAGCATGAGCCAAACTGAATCTGGGCAAGGGCTTCACTTTTTCTCTGTAAAACCTTTTCAATTATGGCAAACACCATAAAAAGATCTAAGTATATTAATATTACTATTGCTGCAAACCAAACAACTTACCTCCTTCAATAAAAAAACCAAAATCAGGTAAGAATCAAGATCTGCTTGCCAAAAATGAACTACATTAACTATAAAACCATGTCAGCACAAGCTCCACCTCCTCCATCACTTAAAAATTCTCATTTAACAACTTCTTGGAGATTGAGGGGATTTGAAATATCTTCATGCAGATGCATTTATTTGCATTTAGATGCATAAATTACTATGTGTTTATCCCTTCATGCCAAATCTCTCAATTTTTGAGCCGTTTGACCATCCTAGGGGTTGCCAAGATGTGAATGGTGATGTGGGGTGGGGGGGCTCACCCAGCCCCAGGCCCTTACGTGGTGGTTTTGCTGATGTCCTGAACGCTCTGTAGTGGGTCTGTTGTGTCGGGGCAGCGGAGGATGCAGGGAGCAAACACAATGGCCAAGGCATTGGCTGACATGCGGTTGGTCTCTTCTTGGAGGGCAATCCTGAAAAAAATAGGGATTAAGAGAGAAGTCAGAGGTGGAGGCACCTCCACTGCACCTCTTGCACATGGTCATGGCTGAAGAGAGGAGATTATATTTCTATGGTGCAATCTTGCTTTGAGGGAGAAATACAAACCTCAAGACATCTCAGATATTCCCAAGGCAACAACCAGCCCTTTCCACCCAAAAACATGTCCCTGCACTGGTGAGAAGCGCCACAGAGCTGTAGGAACCACAAGTGACCAGAGCACAGCAGAAGTCACTTATCAACACAACATCCCTTGGAGAAACAGCTCCATGGCCACCTCCTGGGAGACAGAGCGGATGCAAAAGTCTCAGCTATTCTGGTGGGAAGGATGCCTGACCATCCTGCCTTTGCCCAAAGCTGCCCAGGCCCAGCATACCTGACCAGGTGGAAGATGAGGCGCTCCAGGGTGCTGAGGTGGGTGCGGGAGAGCTGGTCGATGACCGAGTATACCCCACGCACTGTCTCCTTCCTCTCCTGCAGGCCTGTGGAGAAACAACCAGCACTTAGGGGCAGCTTCTACATCTGCCTCCTATTTAAAATGGTACTTCTTAACACTTAATTTTACTACTTAAGAGATAGAACTTTGGGGCTGAAATTAGCTGAACCACAATGCAAAAGACACCAAATTGCCTGATGTTTTGCATAAAAAACCCTTTATAGCCAAAAAATCAGACCTTGAAACCAGGTAAATACAATTTGGCAAAACCAGCTGGTTTGGCCCCGAAGAGTGAATGAGAAGTTTGGTACTCAAAGTGGCCATCATTTCCCTCTACCAATGGAATTGGATAGTGAGGGAAGCTCCTCACCCATCACCCGCAGGAACTCCTCGTAGAGCTCAAAGGTCATGAGGGGGTTGGGCAGATCTCGGAGCCACTGCTTGAACACGCTGGCAATGACGTGGATGTTATAGTCATCTAAATTCACGTTATCGATGTCTGGGTTTGGCACCAGATGAAGCAGGAAGGAAAAGAACAAGAGACAATGATCAATATGAAGTCCAAGGCTGGACAAGGTGATCTTTAAAGGTCCCTTCCAAACCAAACTGTTCTATCATAAAGTATTCTAAAATAAAAGATGTTTACATGCCTTTAATGGCAACAAATCCAGCACCTGATTTCAGTTGCACATGGTAAAATTAGAGAGAAATACATTTTCCAGGGCAAATAACTTCAGGTGGGACCAGGATTTTTTTTCTCACTGATTGCTAGGATGTAAGTAAGGCAGCACTTTCCCTCACTTAGAATGACTTTTTTTGTGGATTGCTCCCAAAAAACCCATGAGTTGGTGACTTGAGTTATGGCTACTAATGCGAAATCATTCCTTCCACAGCCTGGAGTCAGGAATGCTGAAGCATTCCACCTTCCTCCCATCCAACTTCGCTGCTGCGGAGATTTTCCTCCCCCTGTAGGATCTTTTCCCCCTTCCTCTCACCTGTATCGAGGCCTTGCCGCAGTTCTTTGATCTTGTTGGTGGACCCTGATTTCCTGTAGATGCCCTCCGTGTAGAGCCCGTGCATTTCGATGTAATTGATGAGCTTCTCCACCAGCAGTGGCACCGCCCGCTCCTCGCTGGTCAGCCGGGACAGCTCCACGCCGAACTGCCGCGGGGAGAGCTCCGGGTCATGCTGCACAGGGAGAGGGAAAAAGGGATTGAAATCCTTCTGTGATGCAATGCTGCTGCTGCTTTGGATCCGATTATTCAGAGTCCTTTGACAGATACAGGAGATGTGTGAGTCTAATGAAGGACAGGACAGGACATGGGTCTTGCAATGCTAACCCGGTCTCTGGACATGCACCTGAAGGCAAAAAGTTTGGATCATCTTTCTTTAACCACCCCACTGTAGTTATATTCCCAGCCTGGCAGAGCTAACACAGCTGGGCATGGTCCTCCTCCACCTCCTGCCCCTCTGGCACCATCTCTGGGGATGATTTCACCTCCCAAAGATGCACGAAGCAGAACAAGCAAATATGAATTTTGTGTGTTTAAATCAACTTGAAGAATTGACGGTTAGAAAATATCAGTGAACAAACAAGATGCCAACAAAAGAATATGAAAAGATCCATCTACAACTGTCAGGAAGGGCCCTTTTGCCAGCTGCAAATGCTCACTGGAGAGCTGATATCTGGCAAATACAAATGTGAAGAAAGTCCTCTGGCACAGGAGATTCTGGATGGGAAAAGTCAAAAGATCCAATAAAATATTGACACAAATTCTCAGCCCTAGCCAAAGAAAGGCGAGATGCAACTCTGCCTTCAGCAAGGCAGTGGCTCCCCTCACAATCACTCCTGCATTTTTCTTTTTCCCACTCAATGCTATCCTTTCATTGATCCTGCAAACCTTAGGAGCAGATGTGGGGAAGGTCCCCATGCTCTTTCTTTCTCATGACTCATGGTTTGTAGCTCCCTGTCACTGAAAACAATCCTAAAAACACAAATTCACCAAGCACAGAGGAAGTGGAGCCTTCCTAGAGAACTTCTAACTGCCCAATGCAAAGCTACCTATGAAGAAACAGTGAACTCGCTTCCTTGGGTGCAGCACAAAAACTTCCTTGTGCAGAGAAATCACAACAAAGAAGGTGGCTCCAAGAATGTCTGAAAAAATTAATCAGAGATCTCAATGAGCTTCCCAGATTTTAGAACACAAACTCTTATGAGGCATTCCCAGCTCTTGCAGAAATAGTGCCAGATAGGGAAAGTGTGCAGCAAAAGTTATATATATATTCAAAATAGAAATATATTCACACACACACATCTTCAATGTATATATTCAGATTATTTTTTGGGAAAAATGGACTCACGCAGCTTTCTGTGGGCTGTGTATTATGGAGGTTGTTCTCCCCTGAGAAACCTCCCAGAGAGCTGATAAAACTTTCCACTCATTATCATTACTCTATTTCCTTCTTTTGGGCACAAAATAAGCTATTTAAAACACCCCCACCAAATCTTGATGATTCATTGTTAGCTGGGATGACCTGCTGTACTCATTCCCTGTTCGCCATACCCTTAAATCCAGTAAACAATATTTAATTCCCCTCTAAAGAGGGCAGTGAACATCCTCCACCTGCCCTTCCTCGCTCAGCTGTGGCAAGCAAGGACCATAGAGAAAAAGCCTGTATTTCCAAGAATAACCCCACATTTCCAAATCCTTAAAAGCTACAAAGGTAGGGAAATTCCTATTATTCTGTGTGGTTACAAGGCAGGGAAAAACACTGCAACATCTGCTGCATGACTGGGCAGATCTACAGTGACTCATCACCGCATAATTCCCAAAATATCGACAAAACTCTGCTTGGAGAGACCTCTGGGGATCTCTGGTCCAAGTTCCTGCTGAAAGGAGGGTTATTTCCAGCATTCTATCAAGTTTTGCATCTCTAATAATTTTTATATAAACTTGGGATCATTGTCTCAAGGTATTTAATGGAAGCAAAGAAATGAGAGACATTTACCTTTTTGGAGCACTTGGTCGTGGTTTTAAGACAGCACTTCTTGTGACAAGCATATTTACATACTGCAATAGAGAAAAGTAGTGTTTAATTATCCCAAAAGTCACATTGCTGGAGAAACAGAAATTCAGATGAATTGAGCAGCACTTTTCAGAACTACCAAGTCAAAAACGTGGTGGATTTGCAGTTTCTAGGGGCCAAGTCTGTATTAGATTCACTCAAACAAAAATAATGAAGCCTTTAAAATTAAAGGTGCCGTATTTACATCCATGAAACATTAAACCCTTCCCCATCCTCCTGACAGATCAACTCAGACTATAACCCATGAGAGCTGTCAGACACAGATACCCCCAGAGACTGGAAATGGCACCTCCTTTGTATTCTTCCTGCACTGGGCCTGAAATGCTCCAGGGCTGATGCTGCCACCCTAATCACAGAAATGGAAAAGGTTGATCCATCTCTTGGATTTTCCAAAAAGAGATGGATCAGGCTTTTCCATCATCTCTCCTCCATATTCTTGATCTCCCCAAAAATTCACATGCCTGGAGGTCAAACAGGCGAAGCCAATGAGTTTGCCAAGGTCAGGATCCCCACAGGCATCCTGGGGACACATTTCCACACCTGACTTTACCATCCTTCCTACCATGACAGTTGAATGGGTCTGACCTTATGGGATGGCCACATAACCTGATGGGATAAGATATGTAACACAAAGTTCATTAACTGTGCCAGGAAGGACTGCTGGGATGGATTTGCTAGTTGACTTCAGAAACCTTAAGACCTGTCCCTAAAGCTCTTCAGGTGTTACAAAAATCAAAATTATTTGAGCATGGGGTTGGAGGAAACAGCAGTAAACACATTTCAAAATCCCCACACTCATCACTGTGATAGAAGCACAAGAAAAAGATCAGATAAAGGGTGCTTACATTTACAAACAGAAGCCCTGTCCATGATCCAGATCAAGGAGGAACAATATTCACAGTATGTGGGGATGCTGTATTGGGTTGCCTTGAAAATGTGACCATTGTGCTCTTCCACCTGGAGGATAAAGGTTGGGTGGTGAGAAAAAGGAGCTAGTGCTCAGCCTGCTGCAAAATGGCGAGATGAACACAGACAGCTCTTCAATTTTAGCTCTTGCTTTTATTTTTTTTTTTTCTTTTTCAGCCCAGCAACCCCATAGACAACTCAAACCAACATCCATCTTGTAGAGGAACCGAACCATCATGGAAGCTGGTTGGAAACTCTTTGACTGAGCTTGGCAGGTCAACTTCTTCATGTTAAGAAGCTTTTCTATGCCCCTTTTTTTGGCTCTGTATCTGCACCCTTCCTAGTACCACCATATCCCTTAGGAAAACAGAAGGTGTAATGTCCTCCACGTCTGATCCCAGAGATGTAAAACACATACTGTAAACTCAAGCAAAAAGTTGGAGCAAGACTTTGTTTTCCTCTCAGCCCTTTTCTAACAACCCTCGACATTACATTTATGTCTTGGCTGCTGAGGGATGTGTTTTCAGAGCCAACCCAAGTGGTTCTTGATCAAGCAAAGCAAATCCACCTTGAATGTCTTTCTAACATGTCCTTTCAGGGCTGATGTTCAGATCTCGGCCCAGGATGTGTCACAAGCTGGTCTCTTGACATTCTGGCCCCAAGGACATTGATTTTTTAATGTGCAGGCTTAACTCACCACATCTGCTTCCTTTTTCCTTCTCTTTTTTCGTTCCGTTTTTGGCATCTGGTAAGGGAAAGAGATTTAACTCAATTTTTGGGCAATTTTGCCAGGTAAGGAGTACAGAGGGCTCATATCTGACATTGTCCAGTGCCTTCCAGCCCCATCCTCCAGTGCACCTGCATTCCCAGAAGAAAACTCTAGAAAACTCTCCTATGGATCACTCAAGTTTTGGAATTTCCCTGGACAGCTCTTCCTATCTTCATCTTGGAGCTGGGAGTAGCTCTGCTCCAGCTCTGACCCCACCAGCAGTGACCCAAGAGAAACATGATGCTCAGCCTGCTCAAGGTGATCTTTAAATGGAGAGGACTTGGAGCAGAAAAGCCAGGAGATGGGATATTTGTACAATAGACACCATTTGTACAATAAACACCATCTCCCAAGCCCACCCTCAGATCCCTTGGCCAGCCTTGCAGACTATATGGAGCAGGAAGTGAGATGAGGTCTGTGACACAGTGCAGGCTCTTTCTGCTCTAAGAACAGTACCTAGACCTGAGGCACTGCCCATGTTCCCTTCTCCTGCAACTCAACCCATGGTGATGTGTATGGTCACTTGGGAAGTGGTCAGGAGACCTAAGAGGGGCTCTTTCAGCATCCCTAAAAGTTTGAACAAACCCCCCAGAACTAAAGAAGCACCAGGAGCTGTCTTTCCAGCCATCCACAGTTGGTTGTAGCTTTGCCCTGTAGATAACATCTAGTCCTTGGCAGCCCAGTGTGATCTGGGGTTGGCTGAGCCCAGTGACACACAACCAGTGAGTCACACCTCTCCTTGTCCAGCTCAGCTTAAAGCAGAGAAGACAACAGAGGGTCCCAGGTGTCTACAGAGGGACAACCCCACGGCAATATAGCTCCCAAACCTTCAAGGGGGTTTAAGAAAAGTGCCGAGTACCTTCCCCACGGTGTAGTTCAGGGGTTTGTACTCTATCATATATTCATCCAGGAAGACTTTGAAGGTATTGACCCAGACTTTAACTGGAGACTCACTCCAGTCCCTCTGCTCAAGCCTCATGGTCTTCTCCAGAATCTGCTCGAATAAGGCGTAGAGGTCCTTGTAGCGGATGCTCTTCCCATCGTCCATCTTTTAAGGAAGCGAAGCAAAAAGAAAAGGGATTTTTATACAGCCCAGATTTTTCTAGAGATTTTTTCTTCTCCAGACAATTATTTCAGCCTCACCAGCTTCCAGCTGCTTGGGGAAACTCCAAGTATGATAAAGAGAAGGAAAAAAGGATCAGACATCTCCACTAGCAGCAAAGGTAATACAAAGGTTTCCAGGCACTTTGGGTGACAAATTGGAGTTTATTGACTTTCTGTCATCTCCCGTTTGGCTGGGAGCAAAGCTGTAATGAGGACTGGGAATCTACACCAAATGCATCCTGAGAGATGGCTCATGAGGAAGTGTTAGTCCAAATTTAGGTCATGGGACTGAATACAAAGGAAGCACATCCATCCTTTAGGATGAGCAAACCTGAAATGGAGTGTTTGGCAACACCTGTACAAACAGGAGGACGCAGAATATTCCGTTTCTCCTGGAGTTCCGTGGAAGTCCTACCCGTCATCTGGTCACTTACCGCCAATGCCGAGGAGTAAAAACTGAAGATGTTTTGTCGGAATTCCTTCAGTGCTTTCTTGAACACGACATCCACCAGTGTGTCCTTCTTGCTATCCTCGTTGTCCAGTTCATTCATCTGGGGGAAACAAGGAGGCTTTTACACCCGTGACTCTTTTGCTGCAGCAGAGCTGGCATGAGATGAAGCAGCACTAAGAAGCAGCTGTTCCACCATGATCACCAGGTGGTTTCTCCTCCATGAAAACCAGAAACTTCTCTAGACCTGCCCTGGCACCCTTAGATGAATAATTATCATTACTACAGCTACCCACAAGATCATTTTTACTTCATTGCCTCTGTCTGCTCCTGGATCTCTGCGCCGATTTATGGAGCAGTGAGGGTAGGAGTTACCTTTTTCAGGAGAAACTCATCCATGCTCTTCAGGTCGCTGGTGCAGGTTATGATCTGCAGGGAGTCATTCTGCCACTGCACAGGCTCCAGGGCCACGTTGCTGATCTTGACGCTGCGCTTGCGCTTCACTTTGGGAGAGGGTTCCTTGTTCTCCTTGAATTCCCGCCGGTAGATGCCCGACAGCTCAGGACTCCGTGGGGGCGTCAGGTGATGAGGACCCAACTCTGCTGGTGATAAATGAAAAGAGGGAAAGAGATTGAGGAGCAGATGAAAAATAATTGTGACACTAAAACAGAGAGGTGGGCATTGGGAGAAACCTGTGGAGGAGGAAAGTACAGTGTAGAACTCACAGGAAGATTAAATGTCATTTCTGCTTTGGTTATTTCCTCCCTCAAGAGAGGAAACATCTGTCCATGTCCAGATGGTGGCTGGAAGGATTAGTGACATGGAATTCCTTGAGATCCATTATAGATCCAACCCTCTAACTTATTTGCCATCACTCTGGCTTGACAGCACCCATGAATTAAGAGACATGAACCAGCATGGACATATGCCAATTTCCCAACCCTGTTTCTCTCTCCTTACAGCAGGTCCAATGTCCCCCCGCCACGTACCTTCGCCAAGCTGCAATCCAGGAATGGCCTCCCTGCCAGGGGCTTCCTGCTCCGCATACAGCTCCAGCAGCTCAGACTGGGTAGCGAGCTTCTCCCGGGCGTTCTTCTTCTCCCCCTGCTTTCCCTTCACCCAAAACCTCATCTTGGCTCGTTGAGGCCTGGAAATAAGTGATGGAAAGAGGAACTGCCTTAACTAGGAAAGGTCTTTCTACCCCAAACTATCTCGATCTTCTGGACATTCCTGAGGAGATAAATCCACGTAATTTCTACCAGGAAAACGTGGCTACTTGTCCTCAGCAAAGGCGAGAAATTTCAATTTCATGCCTGGGATTAGGTGGTTTGGGACAGGATGTGTGGCTCATGTCACCAACACTTAATTGTGGTGTGAGCCACACACACACTGATTGGGCCTGCCCATGGTCATGTAGAAAAGGTGGCATGGGTAACTCATGCTGCAGGTGGAGCTCTAAAGGAGCCTGGGTGGCTCAACAAGGTGTTGGAGAGCAAGAGGGACACAGGAAGGACTTTTCTGCCATCTCCAGCTATGATTCCTACCTTCCATCTGGAGCCAGACTCTTCTGTGTGGCTGCCAGCTTCCCAATCTCCCCTTGGGACATGGTTTTGTGCAGTTTGGCCTGGCCTTCCCCGGAGGTGAATCGCTGCACCGTCTGTAACAATTCCAAGCACAAAGCATTTAAAAGTAAGACAGCTCTTGGGATATCAGATGATTTTTTTTCCCCCTATCAAAAATCAGCTATTTCATCTCCTACATCTTTATTTCTATTTGCCTATAGGTGAAAACCTACAGTCCTGGTGAGTGCCTAGAGAAATATTTTAATGACTCCTAATAAAGAGAGGCATTTCCCTTGCTCCAACTCTCCAACCAGGTCCAACCTTCTTTCTCCTTGAGCAATCAGTAATGAAAATCAGTTTGCACCAAGCCACAGGTCCTTATTGCTCAGCCTGCACAGCTCTTCCACCATCTTCATCCAGACATTCCAGCTCTCCACCCAGAGTGTCCCATTAGCCACAATTACATGATTCCCCAAGGGATTTCCCTGGATCTGTCCCAGTAGAAGTTCCTCCTCCAACTCTTGCTGAACACTTTCCAGAAAAAAAGGCCAAAGTCTTTGTGCCAAGGACACACCAAAAGCAACCCTCTAATGAAGAAATTTTGCAGTTTTAATGGAAAATATCTCCACCTTTGCCACCATTTAAAATGCCCTCAGATAATTTTTAAGGGTGGGATGAATTTGCAGTAACTCAACCTAACAGGATCCCATGAAGTAGCCCAGAAATAGACTTGCCATATTTAAAAAAAATCTAAATTTCTGTTCTATTTTCCAATTGCAGCTGTGATTTGGGAGCTGTACTCCTGGAGGAGAAACTGCTCCTGGAGGAGAAGTGGAGAATCAGGTTGTATGAAAGGATTTGGGAGATGATGGTCAATTATCTCCTGTAGCTTTCCTATCACCTCAATGTCTCAACTGAATGCTCTATGTTTTAAAGCAATTATTTTACTTCTGTTAAAAATATCTAAATAAAATTCTATAAAAAGAAGGCTGCAGGGAATCACATTTGCTGCATTTCCTCTTTTTCCATGTTTATTTCCCCCCACCCCAGACTAACATCTCTTCCAGCCAGGAGATGGCAGCATGCAAAAAAAATACCACTGGGAAAGTCAGGAACTGCCTAAACCATGAAAGAGATTTTGTTCCTGTCATTCTTACATTTAGTGATGATCACACAGAAATTTTGGATGGATACTGGGATAAAAACAATTCAAAATCTATAAAAGTGATCTCCATCCAGCCCAAACCTACTACTTGATTTAAAAATGATCTGTTAGATATTTGCCCCCACAGTATGGCTTTTTTCTTGAGTAATTTCAACCTTTTTAGTTTCCAGCTTTAATAAATAATGACTAAAAGGCATTTTTGGTACAAGATCCTTCTGTTTGAGGTTATCTGCCAGGAAACTTAGAAAGGAAAGGATGGGAAACCTTCTCAGATGTCAAGATGAGCACCTGCACCAGAAAATCCCCTGCTAGGGAACACCACAAAGCATCATGAGGGCAAATGGCAATAACTGGGGCTCTGAAGTTGTCTCCTGGATGAGGAAGGGACCAAGTATTTTTCCTCTGACAGAGTAACCTGAGTTTCACCCACCCATAAGGTAACTATGGCCAAGGGACTTATCCCAGCAGGCAGCAGTGCTGTGTGCTGCATGGAAAAACTTCCTGAAACTCCCTCTGAATGGCTTAGGACAAGAGATCTTTCATTGCTGGCTCTTCAGCTGTCCTTGGGATCAACTGGTGGCAGGTACTTGGACTCATGTTTGTCAATTCATGACTTTAGTGTGGAGGGTGGAGCAAAACGACTGGTTCATTATCCAGGTCCCACTCTTTAAGGATGTTTCCAGAGGGTATTTCTGGTGTGATTCCTCTAGCCAAGGCTTTCCATTTATGTAGCTGCCACAGAAAAGCTGGAGAGTTTAGGTGCCAAACAAAAGCGGTGTTAACATGTGCTGACAGAACAGCCAGGAGCTGTTCCTTCCACTTGTGTCTCACTGCAAGGTAGGTTAATCCTTGGCTATTCACCAGCCCAAAATCTTGAATCTTGGTCTTATCAGGAAACCCTTAATCCTTAAAGAACCTCGGAGTCAACTGTACCTGCAGCAGCCACCTCAAGTACTGGTGGCCCAAGGGTTTCAGCTCCAGCTGCAGATGCTCTGGGTGTTTGATGCTCTGGGATACCCTGAATATGGGTCAGGAGCATTGGATTCCAGTGGGCCTCTACTCACCAGCTGGGGTACACAATCAGTGACTTGATGAAGAAAAAAATGGGCAAAACAGGCAGTGCAGCTGGTGACCCATCATATGCTTGGCTCCATGGGGCTGCATGCAATCTCTCATTCATCCAGCCAGCAGCCTCAGTTGCTGAGCAGGACATGGAAAGAGGCTGCTTTGGAAAGTCATAGCTGGAGGCAGGAGCTGTGTGAAGGAGCTATTCACTGGCACGAGGACCAGCCTGCACACAGTGGCTGCCAGGCTCGCCCTCATGCGACTACCACAAGACACAACCAATGTGCCTGCACAGACATCAACCTCAGTACCTTTGAGTTTGTACCCAAAACACCCCAAGAGGCACCAATCCAGCTTTATCACAGGCTGCTCTGCCATCTACAGCACCCAATTGGGCTCTGCTAATAAATACAAATAAACAGTCTCTAAATTTTGCTGCTTGTGATGATCCTGACCCAAAAAAACCCCAAGCCAAAGGGCTGGTCCCAAACCTGTAATATAAAATACAGATGGAAACACTGGACACATTGTCAGGACACACAGATGGAGGGTAGCGCGGAGCACACAACGTCAGGGGTAGTGTTGGCCCAGAAAGCAGAACTTACAACACCAGGGGTGAAAGTCCTGACCACCAGTTAGAACCAGTTCTGGAGAGCAGAGGAGAAGAGGTACACAGCAGAGACAGGAGAAAGGTGGCACCTACTGCTACTCGCATGCAGTGAGAGCTGTTAAACCAGGTGAGCAGAGTTCCAAGGAGCACTTCCAAGGAGTACAGTGACCCAGGATGCTCCCAAAGATGGAGCTTGCTAAGCACCAGCACAGCACTTTCCACACCCCAGAGGGAATGATTCCTACAGCTACAGTTCCCTTTGTACGTGGGCAGCCTCCAGGAGCACAGCAAGGCACTCCAGGTATGGCACAGAGGACCATAGTTAGGTGGTGAACAAGGCATTGCTGGGTTTGTGGTTGGTCTCAACAATCTTAGAGATCTTTTCCAGCCTAAATATTCCTATAATTCTATGTAAAAAAGCACATTTTACTGCATAAAATTTTCCCTTTCCCAATCCACAAGCAGGGACTTGCATAAAGGTGCAGCCAGGTTATCTCAGTCCACAGAGATGTCTTTCAATCAGGTTTTGAGTATTCCTGTCTCAACCCCCCAGCAAATTTATCAAGAGCAAGCTTAAAAAATTCATGGAATTTGTAAATCTCTGCCCTCTTCCAGTGAGGAAATTATCCTGGGAAAAATGATCCTTTATAATAAGAGCTGATAAAAGAAAAGTTATGAAAAGCCCTTCTTGGCTGCCTGCTTTTCTTGGAAAAGCAGCTTTTAGGATCGCATGGGATGTTTGCTGGACACACATAAATGCTATGGCACAAAATAAATCTCTGGTTTTGGGTTTCATGCTTTTCTTTGGTTTTATACTCAGCTCCACATCCTGTACTGCACCTAGAGGAGAGGAACATGGCAACCCTACGAAGCACTCCACCCAAACTCTCACAGCAGGACATGGTTCCTGGTGTTTATACACACTCCTATGGGGACAATTCCACTACCTCAGGAAAAAATTAAGAGCGGGTTGGAATCTGTTAGCCTCTTCCACTCCTGAAACCTCTTGGTTTGTGATTTTCCAAAAGCAGCTTATGTGGGTGGGAGACTAAGCCTGAGATGCAAAAGCTCCACTGCTGCCTCATGTCAGACCTGCTAAGGGATACTTGTCACTGTGCTTGGAAAAAACACTTTGGTTGGTTGTCTTTGTTTTAAACCCACTACTTCACTCTCACTGCGTTCTCATTGCCCAATTTCCATGGCTTTGCTTTTTTAGAGTTGCTGTCTGCCAGCATCACTCTGATAATGGAGGACCAAGTAATCATTGGATATTGTAGCTAAGCATAAAAAATCAAAATTAAAAGAAGCCGTAGGATATAATAATTTTGTTGTCTGTTGCTTTTTGGACAATATTTACTTTCATTTTTTTTTTACAGATATATATTGACCATTTTTAGATCAAAAGGTTCCAAGGGGAGGATGAGGTTAAAGCCCCCAAAAGAGGTAATTGTACAATACAAGTTGTAATGCTCCAGGAAAACTATGGGAAGTGTGGTGGATATCTAATCAACCCAGGAGCAAGAAATAGAGTTTGGATGGAGCTCTGAGCACCCTGGTCTAGTGGAAGGTGTCCCTGCCCATGTCAGGGGGTTGGAATTGAGATTTAGTCTCTTCCAATCCAAACTATGCCGTGATTCCATGATCTTCCCTCTGTTTCTGCTGTGTTTGCCAAATTTACTCATCTACAGCATCCTTGGGAGTGGGAAAAGAAGCAGTGGAGGGATCAGTGCAGCTAAGGTTAGCGAAGAAAGGCTCCCCCAGCTCCGCTTTCATTTCCCCCACCACATTGGACACAATTACCATTTCGGAGTCACTGTAACAGGCCTGCACCAGGCGGGCTGCGGGCACCGCCTCGGCGTGAGGAGGGTGCTCAGAGGAGAGAAGGAACTCAAAACTGCCATCGTAATCCTCTTCCTCCGTATCCCCCTCCCCATCAGCAAAAGTACCTCTAGTCAAGAAATCGGAGCGCGTCCGCGCCATGCGGGCTTTCTTTTTATGGCTCGGTCTGGGCACCTGCTTGACCAAAGGATAAAACAAAACAAAACAAAACAACGAAAAGAAGGGTTTTAAAGTAAAAAGGAGACTCTACCCATGTAGCCTTAAGACATCTCTGAGTGCTACTGCACCCCATGGAGGGGATGCAGTATTATGTCTAGTGAAAACAGCAAAGGACCAGGAAGAACAAAAACTAAGACAGGACGGTGAAAATGGACAATCATGGGTGTCATTCAAATGGAGACGTTAAACCAAACCAAGACAAGACGGCGTTGGACAGTGTTTGCCATCAGGATCACGGGATCCTTTTATCCAGAGCTGCTACAAATTATTCCTACAGGGCTTTTTATTTTAAGAGAAGGTGTGGAAGTTACTGTGCTGTCATATCCCCCTTCCCTATCCATGTCTAGCAGCCCTTGTGCTTCAGAGTTCAGTTCTTTGAAGCTTTTGAGGGAAAACTGACAAACTAAGTTATTTTCCCCCTTTTCAATGTTAAGAAAAAATAAACAAGTCACAACTCACCTCGCCTCTGCCAGACCCTGGCATCTTAAATGGCTTCCGTGCTGGTTCACCCTTGGAAAGGCACTGATGATTTGCCTCTCTGCTGAAACACAACAGAACAGAAATCTTTCATCCTCTCCTAAAAGCTTTCCCACTGTGCTAGCCCAGATCCTGGGAGTCCAAGCAGTCAAGACTAAATTGCAAGTCTGAGGCCATGGGGTTTCGGAATTGCTTGGAATTCTTCAGGACTGGACTTAATACCACAAGACAAGAAGAGAAAACATTCTGCCTGTCAACTTTATACAGCAAGGTGGTTATGGATTGTATCTTTGTACTTTGGGATTCTCAAATGTGACTATTTTGTTGCAGAGCAAAAATTAAAATACAGCAATTCCTAATGTCTTTTTCTTCCTGTTGCTTGTTCATGCTGTGCATGAACCAGGGAAAGAAATTTTCAACAGGAATCTTCTCCTGTCACAACAGCACAGAAACCACAAGACTACTACACTTGGAGGTACCTTGAGTTACCAACAGTCATTCCATTTACCTTGGAAAAAGTGCAGCAGGATTTAGGAGGGGGGTGATTTACGCCTTTTTTGAGCTACATGGCAAAAACCACCCCAAAATTAGGCAAGGCACCTTAAGCAATACAACAGAGTGGGAGGAAACGCTGTTCCAGGATCTTGCTGCCATCTCCAGACCCTGGAGCAGCCCAAGGTTAAGCAAAGCAATAGAGCTGAGCAACTGCTAAGTCCATTACAGGTGTAATGAATTACATATGTGAATGATACGGTCTCCAAAGAGCATTCACTCCCAAACTCCCTCTGGAGAGCTGGTGTTTTCTCATCTGCAATGGTCAGTGTCCACATGGCTTTGCTGGATGTATTAATTATATGGTAAACAAGGAAAATCCTGGAATTTTCTGCCTCATCGAATCATTTCTATTCCAACAACACAAAAGATCCTAAGAATTTATTATCATGTTTTACCTTGAGAAATAAACTCCTATCCCCATTCATGCAGGGTAAATAATAAGAGTATTGAGGCTATTATATTGACTCTCTTTACCTGCTAATGTCCATGATTATCTCCCCTGGATTATATAATGATGTAAGAGACTAAGAAATCATATTCCAGGTCTTTTTCCTTTCCCTCTGACCTCCATGTTGCTAGAAGATTGAGAACCCTTTGTTTAACTATGAGGTTTGTGCAGACTCCAGAAACAACACTCTGGACCCTTTGTACAAAAAGGTCCCTAGCAGAAGAAGAAAGAGCCCATGGAGAAAGCCTATGGAGACAGCCTGTGGAGACAGCCTATGGAGAAAGCACAGGAGAAAGCCTAGGAGAAAGCCCACCATCTGTTTACTCACTGGAGGCCGAAGGGATTGTCTTTTGGTGTGAAGAACATGGAGCTTGCCCTCGTCTCCTCAGTGGCCTGGTTGGGCATCCGAGGCTGCCGGAGGCGCTCTGTCCTTGAGAAATGGCTGCCCGGGTGGTCCTTGGGGTCCAGAGCTGGTTTGGAATGGCAGCGGGGCTCCAGACCTTCTCTTCGCTCCACAAACATGCTGACAGGTCGGTCTTTGGGGGCACTGTGGGCTGGAGAGCTTCCCCTGGTCCCAACAGTGAGACCCTTGATGTCCACTGCTGAGGTTGGAGCCATGCCTGGTGTGGGGCTGTGCTCCCCTCTGCTCTGGGGGTGCAGGATGAGGACTGACTGAGGCCGGCTGTCAGGTTTTTTGGCTGGTTTGAGGGAAGGGTCCTTCACTCTGCTCTGCTCAGTCCTCTGCAAAGCCTCTACCCTCCCTTGCTGCTCAAAGGCTTTGCGCTGTCTCTCCAGAATTTCCTTCTGCTGACGAATCTGCTCCATCATCTCCCTCTCATTTTGCAGCTGAAGCTGCTTTTGCCGTTCCTCCTTCTCCACATTGAGCTTTTCCAGTCTCTTAATGACAGAACCTGGAGAAAGGGCCCGTGCTGCTGTTCCACGTTCCTCTCTCTTGGTAGAGGGTTTATCCTTTTCCTCTTCTTCTCCCAAGGCTTTACCCTGGTCTAGTTCAGAGTCCTTCCTGACCTCAGAGAACACAACTGTCCTTTCCTCTCTTTCCACTGCTTTATTCCTCAGGTTATTCTCCACCATCTTCACCTTCACATTGTCTTGTGGTGGAACATAAAAAGTGGGGAGGTTGCTGGAAAGGAGGGCTTCTCTTGGGTGAGCCTTTATAACAATCTGGGAGTCACTGACCCCATGCTCCTTCCTGGTGAGGTTATCGGGCAGCACTGTATCTGCTGGGGTCTGTCTGCAGCCGGGCAAATCATTGTTCCCATCTGCTGCACAGAAAGGCTTCTCCTGCAGTTGAGCCTGGGGACTGCTGGGCAGGGAGTCCATGGAAAACGACTGCACATCATGCTCGTCTAAGACTAAGGAAATGACTTTACTACTTGAGGTATCTTCACTGCTTAACAACTCGAAGCTGCCCTGAGAGCTCTCGCTCTCCGGGGTTCCCTGAGGGGAATGCAGTGCCTCGGACACCAGCTCTGTGGACCAGCGCTGCTCTTCCGAAGGCGACAGCCCACCCGTGGAGCGGACCTTGAGCAGCTCCAGGCTGAATTTCGCCTGTTCCAGTTCCCGCATCCTCCGGCTTTCCCTCTTTGCACGAACCACTTTTTTCTGATTGAGATCCTCCAGCGACTTAGGCCTCTCTCTCACAATGATCTCCTCCTCGGTGTCCATCCCACTCTGGCTGCTGGCTCTCTCGTGCCTTTTGTACAGGGAAGTATCCAGTGGGTCCACGTGATTCACCCGATTATTCTCCATCAGTGATTTATGTTGTTCTACAGCTCTCACTCGCTCTTCAAATGAGCTGTCCTCCCACTTAGATGGGTCAGAGCCCTTAATTTCCAAACCATCTGCTTCCAGTCCATCCTCTTCTCTACCTGCCAGGCCATTCTCCAGCTGCATCTCTTTTAACTGGTGCTCTTTCAAAGCTCTAAACCTGGAAGAAAGCAGAAAACCAGGATATTCAGCCCTGCGTCCACTCAGGATCCTTCAAGGCACTGCACTACTGGTGTGTTATCACCACGACCACCATCACCTCACCACCACCAGCATCTCAAGAACCCTCCTTGCACATCTAGTGCAAGACAAGGCAAGGCATGTTTGGTTTTACACATTCTCCTCCTCTGCCATCTCTGCTGCCAAAGGGTTGCCCCAACGCACCTGAAAGCTCCCCTCGTGCCGACGGCAGTGGGTCCAGTCTCCATCCCTGGTATAGCTCCTTTATAAGCTGTCAGAGCCAGAAAAGCTTAACCCATCACACCCCCTTAGCTTCTCCATCTTCGCCATCCTGCCCGGACTGCGTCTGCAACAACTAGCAGGGACTCGTGCCCGGCACCAAGAGCTCTCTGCAGCTCCCAAATGTTCCAAGCGACGTTAAAGTGCCCCACACCTTGCAGGCAGCACCTCTGAAGGGTGAATTATGACCTGCCTCCCAGCCAGCGAGCCAAGGCATGGCTGGAAAGCCTGAGCCCTCCACAGCGGCTGGCTCCGGTATCCCTTGTCCTTGTGAGCCAGCACAGCAACCAGATTGGTGAGGCAATCTGAGTTAAAAATAGGCTACTTAAACTGGTGCTGCTGCCAAAGGGAAAAAAAAAAAACCCTGCGAGTATTTACGGCCTTGGCTTTGCACTGCCTACGTGCTCCAACCTGAAATAGGCTCTGCTTATTCCAAGAGCAGGATGTACAGCTAAATTGTTAGAAAGCATGGGAAAACGAAGGACCAGGGCAGGTCAGGAGAGGGTCATGGATGCTACGGGGGGACAATGCCCTGTGTAAGTCACTGTAGTGCCCTGATTCACACCAACCACCCTGTGAGCATCACCAAAAAACACGCTCCCCTTTACCCGAAGCCAAGGGCGTTACCTTTGCCGTGCCAAATACCCCCGGCACGCTGCCTGCAGGCACACGGCCCTGCTCCTGCGGGCTGTGTACGCCTGCCGGCTACGGTGTCCCCGCCAGGCTGCCTGGATGCTGGTGGCTGCGGCGTGCCGGCGCCTGGCATGCTCCCGCCAGCAGCTCTGGATGAGATGGGCTGCAAACTGCATCTGCAGGAACCTCCGCCGCTCCACGAAGCCTCGCCAGTGGGTCTGAAGGATGACAGCGGCTTTGCTGAGAACCAGAGGGTCTGGGGATGGTTTGCCTTTTTTTCGGCTCTGGTAGCCACGCCAAAGTCTCTGCAAACACAGCAGGGGATTCCTTGTAACGGGTGTTGCGTGAAGATGGGACAGCACCTGCCTTCCTGCAACCTCTCCAGCTCCCCCCATTCCCAACTTATTATGGCAGAAGGAGTCAATCCTGATTGCAAGCTCCTTCCTTGGATAGGAGAGCTGATTTTACCCACGGGCTCTGTCTGTATGATTTGGGGATGGTAATTTGCACTGGAATCCAGCACCAGCACCCACCTGTATGCTGATGGTCGCGTGCCGCAGGCTCAGGAACTGCCTCCTGCAGAGCAGGCTGCGGAACCAGCGCTGCAGCAGTGTGATCCTCCGCAGCACCTCCTGGTGCAGCAAGTCCTGCAGAAGCTGCCGCTCACGTTCCTTCATGAAAACCTGGCCAAAACAACCCAAAAAACCCTAGCATGGAAAGCTTCTCAGACCACAAGTCAAATGATTTAATCCTCCTGGTTTCTGTGTCCTGGATGCTCCAAGGAAAGTTGAAGAGCTGATTTTTGTGAAGGCACCTCTAGCAGGTTTCAGCAGTTTCACAGCAGCCTGTGACTGTCTAAGCTCTGAATTACAGAGCTTTCCCATCAGGGGAGGCAAAATGAGGACCATTGTATCAAGCTAAGTCTACACACACGCACACACACACCCACACACACACCCACACACACACCCCCTGATTTTGGAGAACATGAGTTTTTTGAGGTTGCCTCATTACAATCAATAACAAAACAATATTATTCCTTACTCTTTCATGTTAATAATATTAAAAATTTCATTTAAATCACTGATATTTGGTAAACAGAAAAAAAATAGTTTCATTAATTAAAACCATATATAGATATTAATTTATCAGACAGAAATATAGGCAAATGTTTTATCTGTGTCTTAAAGGCTGAGGATGAACATTTACCATTGTTCTTCCAACTTGGTAATTGTCTGGATCGAGTTTTATATTCTGGAAGAAATCATGGATATTGTGCTTAGATGGGCTGATTCCTTGTGGCAAAAGGACATGGAAATGGTTCACAAAATCCTGAGAAGGAAAAATAAAAAGCAACACCGAGATTTGGTTAGTTGAGTCCTGCTGCTTCTTTCTCCCATAAATAACAGATCTGCTCCACTGGCCACATGAAACAGGAGCTCTGGAGTGAGCAGAAGGGCAGATAGCATTTTATGCACTGAGGAACACCAAGATTCATCCAACATTTGTGGTTTGATGGGAAAGACATCAAAGCAGGGACCCAGCAAGGCTCAAACATTTTTCAGCGTGGGAGGAGAGGTTCTGCAAGAGCCACAGGGTCATCCTGAGCAAAAAGAAATGCTCCAAATCCCCAGCAAGGGCCACTACGGAAGGCAGATACCAACATCTGCAAAACATCCCTGAGATGCTCCCGCCGTTACTGCTGGGAGGACTCAAAGAGTGAAGGAGGTACAAGAGGATAGATCCTCCCAAGCAAGGTTGGGATCCCTGCTCACAGCAAAAAAATGTTGAGCATTTTTCTTTTCTAACAGCTGTTGTGCAGAACATGACGTCTGTCCCAAAGCAGCCGCAAGCAGGAAACCAATCAGCACCAGCAAAGCATGAAAGGGCCAACATGTACACAAAACCTGGCAAACACATGGAAAAGAAAAGAACAGGAAAAGCTGGATGCCTCCAATGGTTCAGCGGATGCCTATCACCCTCCTGATGGGACACAGCCAACATAACGGGGCAAACACTGCTCCCAGTAATTCCAGATGCAAAAGAGAACATGCAAACAGACACTTTTTTTCCAAAAAGGAGTCCATGTTGCAAAAAAATACTGGTTTTGTTCAAAAATCGTGGTGCAGAAGGCTTGCAGCCCTCCCTGAGGTCTAGATTGGCTCACAGGTAGAGAACAGCCTATTACATCCACTGCCTTCCAAGAGCTAGAAATTAATTACCCTGATAAAAAATGAACCAGCAACACTCAGACAACTCTGCTGATGATGCTAAAGGTGATGCAAGACAAAGCCTGTTGTACTGAACCTGGAAGGAGTATTTGCAGCTGTATCCTGACTGGCGGATGCGCACGGTCTCCAGCATCCCCGTGTAGCGCAGCTGTCGCAGCACCAGGCTGTCGTTGAACCGCAGGGGCAGCTGGAAGGGGAAAACCAGACCAAGGATGAGCAAGTATTTCCTTTCACTGAAGCTTTTAAGTGCATGGATGGGTGAAGGGTTCAGCAGATGTAGCACATGTGCATGACACACACATTGTCAGCAATGCTACAGGAGGGAAGGAATTGGGTCCACAGGAATTGAACTAATCCCACCGGGACTGAATCCTGTTTGCTTGTGAGACTTTCAAACGGCTAACTAGAGAAATAAAGCCATAAAAAAAAAGATTTTTTGCATTTGAATTGAATAAGACCCCCTAAGGGCACAGTTAATGGGTGATATTTCGAGCAAGTAAATAATCTCCAATGCAAAAAGCTTCAGCTTTCAATGCCTGGGTAAAACTCTGAAGGATTAATCCACAAAGCATTCCTACATTTTGAACTGAGGGTCCTCGGTCCATGACACGATTACGTAAAGTCAAATTCAAGAAATATGAGTCAGTGTGATCAATGTCGTTTATTCTAAAAGTATCTGCTTTTATCTAGGGAAACTTTATTTTAAGGAAGCTTCAGGGCTCAGACCTAGCAAAAGTGAATTCATGGTTCTATAAATCTCTCTCATGGCTGGTCAGAAGCTTCAAAGGAGTCAAATTCATTTATTAAAGCCAATATACCTTTCATACAAATTAAAGTACTATATTTGCATACATGTGTTTCTACAAATATAAGAAGAGCCTGTGCAGTTTATCAAGAGTGACATCCAAGTGATAAATCCATGCTTCCCCTTGCTCAAATCTTCTAAATTCAGCTCCATTTGAGGCTTTGTTTCCTATCTAACGCCGTGTAAAAATGCACAAAAGATTCCCAAGCTGATTTCTAGCAGGATCTAGCTTTCACAGGATGGCATTTACCTTCTCGGCGTTGGATCGGATGCACTTGACAAAATACGGCTCTGCTTGGCCAAGGGTCTCCATCAGTTTGTTGAGGGATGCCTGCAACAGAGGAGACACAGGGAAGGGAGAGGAGACCACAGTGGATAATGAAAATCCAAATGCTTAAATCATAAACCAACATAAATTGGAATTAATTATGAGTAAATGAGGCACATGGGAAATTGTTCTCCCAAATGAGTGTTTTAGCACAAGCAACTTGGCTGATTTTGTCTTTGCCCCCAATAAAGAAACCAAAGATAAATATAATGCTGGGCTGGGTTTTCAGATCTCTGGCTTCCCTGGAGCCCGAATTCCCATCCCGCTCCACACCAGAAGCCTTTTCCAGCCATGAATGGGAGCTCCAAGACAACAATTTACACCGAGCACAAAAGAACCCCTGATGTTTTTAAAACACAAATAAAATTTTCCTTTATCAAAAGTGACTCCAGGCAGGATTTACTCCTGATCTTTAATTCTCAAAACTTTACTGTGGCCTAAAAATGAATTGTTTTTAATGAAAGTTTTGCCAAGGGAAAATCGGGAATTCACAAGTATTTTTGAAGCCTGCAACCCTGAACACTTCAGAGGCTGTTTTTAGAGAAGAGTTTCAATGCTGGCATGTTCCTGACTGAAGGATCACTGAGAATCGAGGGGTTTCCTGGTTCCATTTTTCTATTTCTCCTTATTTACTCATCACCTTTAAAAGTCTCTCCCATAAAAGTGAATTTACATTGGCATCACTATACAGCCAGCTGCTCCAGTGGGATGTCATGCTGAGTTATCCCTTTACCTTACAAACCTTTGACTTTTTGGGATGAATTACAAGTTCTTGGAATAAAACCATGCTGAAAACCAGAGTGTGCTGAGTCCATTGGTGCTGGCCAGGCTCCTCAACCACATTTTTTTGCTGTGTCCTATGAATACTCTGGGTGTCTCTAATTGCTGAGCACATTACAAACATGGCATTGGTAAGGTGCTACAGAGTTGATCACTCCTGATTTTAACAGAGTTTAAAATTCAGTCATGTAAAGAATATTCTGTCACATTTACTATGAGCAGAGTTATACATTTTGGAATACAGGAGTTAATAAACTGGCGTGGCATTACAAAAGAATATTTTGCCTACAAAGGAACATTTTGCCAGGTTCACAGGAAGCCTTTTTTTCCTTCTGATCATTTCAAAGACATCTTTATGGGAAGCCTTTCATGTTTAGAAAAACATGAAAATCCTGGATGTTCATTCACATCCAGGATTTTGGAAGGAGCAAGAGAGGGATCCCACACACATGTGATGCAGCTGTGTTATGTACATTAACTTCATGCAAATATCCCTGCTCCTGTCCCAGGGAGCAGCAGGAATGCCATGACGTGGCAGACCTCTGCTGGTATGCTCCTGGTTTTCTTAAAATCTGAAATTACTCATTTTTACAAAAAAAAAGCTTATTGGGAGCTTTCAATCAGCAGCAGTGCTGCAGCATCCCACTGTGCCCACACAGGCTAGTGGGAGGGAAAGGGGGTACCCAAGGGACACAACCCTGTTGTTGAATGTCCAGCAAGCAGAGTGCTCCCAGTGCTGGAAATGGTGGGAATGGGATGTTCAGGACCCATAGGAGGGGGCATTTCCATTCCCTCAGCACCATCCTGTGTGAGGCAGATGGTCCAGGCACCCTCTGCCATCTGGTGGTCAGGAATCCGCAAAGGACACGTGAGGTCGCTGGATTAACCCTGTACTCGTCTCCTTTGTCCCTCTGCCAGCAAAACTTTCCAGCCACCCACTCCTTCACCACCTGTACTTGGCCTTTCAGGAACCCTTCCATCCCTGTCTCCAGGGCACCACCTGCACGTGGATTAAAGGGGAGCTTTACAGTTTTAGATATGAGTGGTTTAGTTTTCCATCATGAAAACCATCCCTGCTCCTGGAGCACACTCTGAGGCAGCTATTTCCCCTACAGATTACCCTAAGTATAGGGATAGTGAAAATCCACAGGAGATGGAGCAGCTGCAAAGCCAGTGTTGAGGCATTAGCCACAAAGCAGCAAAAAAAACACGTTAGGAAACATTTGTGTTTCCTGCCTGTGACCCAATTCCGTGCACTGCAATTTTATTAGTTTGCTGTTGATTAAAAAAGTGATGCTGCAGCTTTGTCCCTCAGAATGATTAACAAGTGCTCACTGAAATTAGGGATCTTTGATTTGAATGTGCTGTGAAAAGATACCAAAAAAAAATCAATTGTGCCCCCCGGGGCTTTTCAGCGTTTTGTTGGGAGCATAAATAGGTTTTGGGAAGGCCTTTCACTCCAAGACATCCCTGTTGCAACCCCTCCACGGGTATGAACTAAACTCTGCAGGAGTGAATTTTGACCAGAATACCATTAGATTAGACAAGGCTAAATATATAAATGTACAGATGTGCATTCTGCAAATTGTATATACACGTGTGTGCGCATGGATTTTTAATTAGTTAATCTTACCCACACCTACACATGGAGACTTTCTAAATATAAACTACATCTCCAAAAAACCCCAAAAGCAGTCAAAATTACAAGTCAAAACCAACCCAGACTTGCTTAGAACCCAGATTTTAAGTGAAAAGCTGCTTTCTATTATTACCACCTGCTTGTGCACATGTCTTGTAGCAGTTTCCAAGCCTTGATGCACATATAGAATAATCACATTCAAGTTGGAAAAGACCTTTAAGATCATTGAGTCCAGCTGTGAGCCCAGCACACTGCCAAGTCCTTGGAGGATTATTTCCCCTGTACCAACCCTAGGGATTGCTGACTGGCACACTGCACTGATAACACAAGATTGATCCCTCCTCTGAATCCCCCTGCTCACCTGGAGATAATACAGCAGGATTCTCACTTTTCTGCCCCTCTTAAAATTCCCATTCTGTCTCAGAACAGATTATGCTGGATAAGAGTAAAAAGACTGCAAAAGACGTGATTTGGGGATTCGGTGGTTTCTGGATTTGAGGGAGAAAGCACCACAATATGAGGTACCAGAGGACAGGGATGCACCCACATCTCCCCCTGCAGCTCATCCTCATGTCCGACCTTGCTCCACCACATCATCCCCCATCATGATACCCATCCTCACTCTCACTTCTCTCTATCTGCACCCTTTAAATACCTGCCATGTCTCCCAGTTCCCTCAAGCCCTCAGTGGGATTCATGGCCTAAATGCTGCAGGAGATGGAGCAGGACTGTGCCTGGAGCAGGTGATTCCCCTCTCTCCATCAAAGGAAAGGGCTCACCTGGAACTGGGCACTGATGCTGGGTGGTTTTTTCTTCTTATGGAGGTGGAGGAGAGATTTGGTGATGCGGTCATGCAACGTCAGGTTTGTGAGGTGCTTGAGGGACTTCACATCCAGCAAGTGCTGCGGAAAAAGAGAGAATTCATAGAAAATCCAGATGTTGCCATCACACCATCTGCTATATCCCTCCTTTACCCTCACAGGGCTTCCAAAGGTGAGGTAATCTCAACAGGGAACACTGAGGGATGGCTTCCCTGTAAGGGTGGTGAGGCCCTGGCATAGGTTGCCCAGAGAAGCTGTGGCTGTCCCATTCCTGGAAGTGTCCAAGGCCAGGTTGGATGGGGCTTGGAGCACCCTGGTCTAGTGGAAGGTGACCCTGCCCATGGCAGGGGGTAGAACTGGATGACCTTTAAGGTCCTTTCCAACACCAACCATCCCATGATTCTATGATTCTCTTCACTGTTAATGAGCAGTTCATTGATTAATTGCATCAGTGCCTCTCCAGGTGCAAGACGGACATAGAGAGGAGTAAAAACAATGTTTGCTCCTCTCCTGGTGCTCTGCTCCTAACCACGGATGAAGCGCCAGTGAGGACCACAAAAAGCATTATTCTTTTAGGGACAACAGATGTCCAAGCATCCCTTAAAATATAATAAATGTAGCCAAGATGGAGGGAAGGTAACAAGGTTGTTGTCTATCAGGTACCAGCTCTCCTGTATCACTTACTTGCTCATTTTAGTTTATAGATTTAGTTATTAAATTTCACCAGCATGTACGTACTCCTTCTCAGAAGGAGGAAAAAGAAGACAGAGCAGCTCCAAGGAGGATGTAAGTGCTTGTATCTCTCTCTACCAGCAGAAATCAGGGCTGAAATCCTTTGGGTTTATATGAATTAAAGAACCCTGAACAGAGCTGAGTTGACCAAAGTCTTGGTGTAGACACAATGGTCTTCTTCATATCCAGCAGCATCACATGATTGTGCTACAGCCTTAACCCCCAAACCACAAGGGAGAAATGCTGCTTCTCACTCACCTTTGGGAGACTGGGTTTGGCTTTGAAGTTCTTATTTCGCCTGGGGAGATAATAAATGGCTCAGGTTAATCCACAGTGCAATTGCGGAATGGAGGAGTTTATGGAACCAGCCCCTCCAAATCCCCCTGAGCAGCTGCTGCCTGTAGCCAGCACTGAAATGGGGCTGCTCCTGCTTATTGCAGACGGAGAGCAATGTATCCAATTAATGGGAATGGTTACATTGGAAATGATGGCACACTGGGAAGTCGGGAAGAGCGAAGAAGCCAGGGGCAGGAATCCGTGGTTCTCTGGGCTTTGTATGGGTCTGGTCTGGCTGGAGCCCAAGCCCACAGGGACCTGCATGGACTGAAGGTAAAAGACAGAAGCGCTCTCCCCCACGTGGGAG
>WBNO01016308.1:389183-529844 GCA_013400575.1 Peucedramus taeniatus | reverse complement strand
GGGCGTGGGGAGGGGTATCCCTGGGGCACCAGGTGTGTAGAAAGGAGTGCATGGGGAGACACCATGTCATCACATGAAAGGGGGAATAATCTACATGACATACCATACTCAGTAACATTTTTCCCAACACCCAATACAAAGACCACAACTAAATAAACTATTTAGTGCAATACAACAGCCAGGTGCCGAAATGATTGACCAGCTTCCTGCTTTCCAAACTCCATGTTCATTCCAGCCACCCTGGGATAATTCCTGAACCTTAGAGGAGGCTGCAGTGTGAATCATATCATCATCTGCCCAGATAATTTATAATGGAAACTTTGATATGATGTTAAAAGTGTGAATGCATTACATGGCTGCGGTATCTCCAGACTGGTGTGACCAGCAGGTTTGTTCCTTCTCTTTCTTCCCTCTGTCTGTCATTCTGAATGAATGAGATGAGTCAAATCAGACATGTCAAATGTACCGGGGTTGCTTTAACCCAACTGGGAAACAGCTCCAAGTCTACTTGGCACCCTGAGAGTTTTATATCCTGGCTATTTACATTCCCCTAACTACTCTTGCTGCTCATTATGCTCCAGGAGTAAAGCCCAGATCCCCTCCTGGGTACTGACATGAGGATGCCATGGGCCCTCTCCAGCAGTTTGCTGTTGGTGGCGTTGACGAATATCCCATCCTTGTCCAGGAAGGTGCCAGGGCTGGTGAGCCTGTTGTGCCTCATCCCCATCCGGCCATTCCAGCCAACTGCATAGGCATCCCTGAAACACCAGACACCATTAGGAAGAGATGAAAAACACAGTTCTATGATAAAAACAGATCCTAAAATAACCCATTGGTAGAAAACTAGCTGCTGCTTTTTTCTTTCCACTGTTCATTTGCTCCCATGGGATGAGTCCCTGGTGCCAGACAGCACATGAAGCCATTGTCCACTAAAGCACCTCTCAAAGATCAAATATTCACAAAAGGAACAAATTAACAGCAGAACAATAACAGCTTCCAGCTCTCCCAGACAGAAAGCTTGACTCTGCAGATACCTCTAGATACCTGTGGAGGAAGGATACGAGGCCATGACATCTGGTGCTGCCTCTGTCTCCTCAAATTCACACAATCATTCCATTAGGAAAAGAAAAAGCAAATCTAATTTGCAATAGACTTATTATTTGTCACAAAGATAGATGTCAGCCCCAGCCAGATGGATGGGTTGACCCAGAAACAGTCTCTGGGACCTGATTACAAATCAGTCACTCAATTTGGTCCCCTCTCCCATGGAGCATAACTGCTGTGGTCTCCAGAAATGCCCACCTGGCTTCAGAAGGGCTAAAGAAAACAAGGAGAGGAACCAAAATCCTCTCTTGGAGGGATGGAAACAGATACTTGACCAAACTACACATCAGGACAAGCAATTTCCAGAGATGAGGAGCCTTCCAGTGATGTCTGGGGGACATGAAGCCTCTTATGAGCAGCACTCCACAAAAATACTTTTGACTTGGGTTTTTGGTGGTTTGTTGGGGTTTTTAAATTCTACATTTTTAATCAGTCTTACAGAAATCATCACACAAAATACAAGCAATTTAAGGAAGGATGTGGGGCCTGCAACGCACCCCCTCCCACCCAAGTTATCTCAGACAGGAGGAAAAGGAACAGGAGGAGACTCCAGGCTGCACCAGGTCATGAGGATGCTGAAGGACATGGTGGTTTAAACATGGCCTCAGGCGCCGGCCACTTCTGAGCTCTGACAACAAGGCAGTCCTTTGTCTTAAAGCCCTGATTTGGATGAAAGGCAAGTCTCAAGTGCCACATGGAAATTAAAAATTAAAGGATGTAAAGCTCTAAATTCAGCCAGCTCAAAGCCTGGAACCAGATCTTCAGGGCAACGTCACCTCGCTGCCTCATCTAAGCACTTCCCAAATTCCTTCCTGATCCTATTAAATCAGCATTTTGACATGGACCACTATTATAAGGAGGAATCAATCACAGCAAAGCAAAAGCCCTGGCTAAGTGCTCCGGGACCTGCTTTCTTAAGCAATCCATTCACAGATCATTAATGAGAAGTTTGAATATCCAAGTGATCCCTCCTGTACACCTTTCTTCTCTTTACATCTCAGGTACCATCCACCAAAACCCTCCTGTTTGCAGGTAGGAAAAAAAAAAATCACTGATGGAATCACTAAAACTCAGCAGCCACTTTTGGGATGTATAACACCATTAATCTTGGCCAACCTCTCTGGAAAATCCTAGAAATTCCCACATGGTTTTGAAAAACCTGTGAGATAAAATGATAGCTCTGTTCACTAGGGACACTTTAGGATGGATACGTTCACATGGCAACAGATGGAGGTTTTGGGTTCTTTGGGGTCAATCACCTCACCTAGCCCAGCCAGCTGCTTCCAGACCAACACCTGCCCAGCCACTCCTGCACACAGAAGTGTCACTAGTGAGCACAAACCAGCAGGATCCCAACCAGCCCAAGTGGTTATGGTGAGGCATGGCCTGGCCTTCATTTCTCAGCAGCTGGGGAAAGCACTTGGAACACTCTGCTGAAGCCTGGTTTCCCACCCAGCATGTGCAAACCACCCATCCACTTTTTTCTGAGATCAGAGGAGAGCACTTGGCTCCCTAAACCCTCCACAGTGACTTCCTGAGTGATGTCATGCCTCAAAATTGCTTTTAGAAACAGGCCCCGGGCTATCCTGTAGGTTGGATGCACAACCAGACTTATCAGCGACCACATGATCATGAGATGGCTTTGAAAGCAATTCCTGTTTAATTTGGAGCTGTAAATGGCCTGCCAGTTGATCTGCTGGGAAGCTGCTAATGCCAATCTCTCTTCCAAACCTGTTACCTGCACTCCTGTGCTCACCTCCTCTTGCTCAACAAGTGCCATTTACCTGAAATACCAACATTCATCAAGTGTGACACCACTCTCCAGATCAAAAGCAGCTACAATGAAAGGGATCAAAATCACCAGCCTACTCTGAAAGTACAGGCTGGACCTTGGAGATCTTATGAGACACCTGGTTTGTACTTCCAGAAGGAAGGGGCAAAGGTGACATTTGGGGACCCATTATTGATGATGCCCAAGGGAAGATCACAGACCATGCTATCGAGGCACCACAGGAGGAGGAACACAGGAGTTAGGATCACTCCAAAAGCACTTTTTTCTGCAAATAAAGGCTCAGATTGAGGCTGCTGGTAGGACACAGCTGCTGAGGATGAGGAAGAAAAACACAGTTCCTCAATTCTGGCTGTTTAGGCTGACTTGTCTGCTGTGCTGGCATGGGCTAAGCCACATAACCAGACCTGAGCACACACTGAACTCCACAGTAAATAAACACATTCTGCTCCTTGCCTGGGTCAGGAAGAGTTTCCCTGCCTTTACAATGTCCCTCTGCTGAGATAATTTAAATATTTTGGGCTATGAAAATGCTGGCAGCCCCAGCTCCCACACTAAACTGCCTCCAAAGCTGGAGTTGAGCAGTCAAGAAAAGCCCTGTCCCAGTTCACAGATGCTCCTCATGTGCCAAAGGTTGGATAAAGAAGCTGCAGGAATCCTCTTATCTCCAAGGGAAGATCTCCAAAGGGACAAAGTTTCACATTACGTTATCTTGAGGGAAACTTGCACAATCAGAGGTGCTGGAAACAGGGAACGTCACCTCTGGAGGCACCAACCTTCCCTGCTTTGAGCATTACCAAGGACTGCCTGTCATCACAACCCAACCCATCAGAGCCACAGCAGCTGCAGCATTATGAGAAAGGAAAGGAGGGTGGCAAAGACTGAGGTGAGGACAGCCAGGGCTGCATCACCTTCCCAGGATAGGCTGGCATTGCTTGTACCACCTGGATTTCTGCTCAAACTCCAGAAGTGGCACAAATTTAGGAATTCAATCCTACCATTTTAAGTAAATTCCATGCTCTCTAACCACTGAAATGGACTTGTAATGATGTGAGAACATTCGGTTCTCCTTCAGTAGGGTGCCACTGCCTCTCTCAAAGGGGAGGAATTCAGAGGAAGAAGGACATTTTATTCTTGATGGCACTTAGAGAGCACGTGGTCAACAAAACCAGGCAGAAGCCGCTTTTCTTCCCCTAGAAAAAAAGGAACAATGTGTATCTAATTTTTGTTGTGGCTGTTTGGCATTAAAGCCATTAAAAATGAGCCTTCATAATATCCTTAAAGGATATTTAAATTTGTGTGGAAAGGAAGCCACTGAGATGCAAGGACTGATTTAATTTCAGGAGACAGACTCAGACTCCTCTTCACTTGTTCTGGGCTTCTCCTTAACCTCAGAGCAGCCATAAAAACACACCTGGATATCTGCAGCTCCAAGCAGTGTTTGTAGGAGCTGAGGGTGCTCCTATCACTTCCTTCCCCAGCACACACCTGCTCAGAGGGAAGCAGAGAGGCACTGTATGCCTTTAGAGGGGTATCAGGAAAATCAGACCTCCTGGGATGTGTGGAGGGATAGCACAAGAGTAGATGGGAAAAGGATCAGTGCCCAGACATGCCTTGGAAATGAAGACTTTGGCTTCACAAGCAAGTTAATTCTGGAATGGGGATGGAGAAGGCTTTGCAGAAGAGGCCCAGATCTGTATCTCAAGTGTAGACCCGAGTTTCATCCAGTAGCTGCTTAAATGGTCAGAAACTTCAAGGAAGGATTTAAAAATAAAAATTTACATAAAATCTGTAAAAATAAATCAATTTTGAAGCAAATGTGCTTTTTTTTTCCCCTGAAATCAACCAAGCATTTGGCAAAGTACCATCTCAAACTCCATAACTTCCAGGTTTTCCACATTCCAGGGTGCCTGAGCAATCACATGCTGTATGCAGTTCTGCACTCAAACCTGTCCTCCTTAAATGACTATTTTCTTGATATTGGCACATTAATTTTTAAGCTTCTTATCCCCTCATACACACACCACCAACAACTGCTGCCTTTGACACAGGGAAGTTGCTTTCCCTGCCTGCTGTTTAGTCAGGAAAGGTGTTTAGATCCGACCACATAGCAGAGAAAGAAGGAAGAGAAGATAAGATTGATAGGTGAGATGGGAGAAATGTCAGTACAGTCATTTTTAGGTACAGACAGTGCTCTCCCATCCCAGAGCCCTGGCCATGCCAAGGTAAAAGCCCCCCTTACCGTGGGCTCCTCTCGTTGATGGTGTTGACTCCCTGGAGGTCTGAGAGCGGCGTCCGCGGGCTCTTCCGAGTGATACCTGAAGCAGCACATGAAGAAGATGTTTCCAGCTGGCTCACAGCCAACAGACAATTAGCAGAGCCATCCCCACAGACAATTAGCAGAGCCATAGCTGAGGCCTGACTCTGGCGCGGAGCAGCGCGGACGTGTCCTGGCACATGCCGGGCACAGCCGGGTGCCAGGGATGCCATCGCTCCTCAGTCCCACCTCCCTGCCAGAGTCATCACCCTTGTGAGTAACACTGTTTGCTCCAGCCTCTAATTCCTCTCCCACACATGCATGGGGTGTTTTAGGGACATGCTGTCCCAGCTAGCAAACGGGGTGAGGGAAGGAGCTGATATGGGGGGAGCAGCCACTCATGTTCTCCATGTCCGAGAGATTCCCAAGCTTTCCACTGTGCTTGGGATAACCCAGCTGCATGGGCAGAACACCTGGACATCATTAGATTGCTTGGAAAAATGGTAATTTATTCCTTAGACACTTCTTCTCTCCCTCCCCCCAAATATATGGACATGTGCAGCAAGTAGGAAATGCTTTATATACTATTTTATAAAGGCTTGATTGCCTATTGATTGCCTATCCTTTGATATCTAGAATAATTTATTTGTAATAAAATATATCTAATAAAACAATATACTAAATAAAGTATCTATTTTGTATTCAGCCAAGGAAGCTGCCACACACGGTTACAGTAGCAGCTGTTATCTTCCCCAAAGTGAAAATGTTTTGTAACCAAGCACTTAGGAAGACAGGAGACAATTATTGTAGACAACAAAACACTTCAAGTCACCAAACCACAAAAATATAAAGATCTGATAATGTGGAGTTTGACATGAAAACAGCTGAGCAATTTTATAACTGTCTCAAAATCACTGCTGTGAGACAGAAAAAAACACAGCTCTCACCTCAGCATGGGAAAAATGTGTTTTATTCTACCCTGAGACATCTACAGTGGAAAAAAAAGGAAAAAAAAAAGCCTTCTAAAAAGAAAAAAGTCTAAACTATGGTTTGTAGCAGGACAGGAGGAAGCAAGGGCATATCCCCTCCTCCCCACATTTATAATTCCACTATTTCATGCAGCCCAGCTGCTGAGCTAAAAGGTCTCCTGGCGATGTTTTATTCTGAAAGATGAACACAAAGCAAATATGCTGAGACCTGAGCCTGTCCTGCTGTTCTGAGCCTGGAATTCCTGAGGAGAAGATGAATTCCTACCAAAGACATCCCTTTAACAGGACATTTACCACCCTCCTTGCCCTGTTAAAGTGTTGTAACAGCTCATCTTGAAGCTGAACAGGAGAATCTGCTCATCTTGAATTGGGCAGGAGATCCTTGAAAAGGCTGATGGTCCACCTGGTTAAGTTTTTGCATTTTAAGGTGCTCAAATATTATGGAAATGTCAACAAAAGAAAATTTGAGGGTGTGTTGTCCCAGGTCATCATTGAACCCTGCCTGTGCTCCAAGGCAGGACCAACCATATCATTCCTGCTGAGAAGGTTTGGCATCTCCAGCACTGGAGGTTTTTGGAAAGCAAGGCAGGTAATGTATCTGACTGCTAAACAATACCCAAGCTCAAAACTCTTTTCAATCCCTCTTTTTGCCATTTAAGCCATTTTTGGGTTACATTTCTTGTCCTAGGAGTGTTCTTGTACCTTTTCAAGACTGGCATTTCTGGGTCCAAAGTATTTATTTAGAACACAGAAACCCAATTGTAAATAGGGAAAAAGGGGAATAACCAGGAATATGCTTAAAATGTTGCATTAGTACTTTGTGTAGCTAGTTTTAGACTAAGAAAGCACCTAATGTCTAGCTGGATGTATTTTTAATATAGATTAAATTAATATATTTTAACATGCCTGGATACTCCCCCATTAAGGCCCAGAAGGCTTTTCTTATCTAAAGGAGTCTGTGAAAAATGGGATTTCACTAGTATTTTCAAGGTTTTTTTTAATGCCTACCCTTCCTTTTGGAGAAAAATCTGTCTTCCTACCCTTTTGTCAGGCTCAGACACAGCCTGATCTGGTTTACAATTCAGGCAGAAAATTACTCTGATTATTGAAGCATATTCCCTTTCCTTCAGCAGAAGTGTTTTGGAAAGACAGACTGATTTACCTAACAGGGGTTTGCCCTCATTGAGAAGAGTTTTGGTTAAGCCCTGTCTACTCCCTATGGATGAATGCCAACCAGAGATCTCCAGTCTTGAATCAGAGGTGTCTAAACCCAGTGCCTTGCTCTGCAGGAACTGATGGACTCCACAGCACCAGAGAAGCAGCTGATGGTAAGGGAAGGGCAACCAGCCGACTCCAGAAGCTGAATACCAAGGGACCTACAGGGAATCTCAATAAACTCATCAAACCAGTTTGTTTTCTCTCTTTGTTCAGAACTAATTGCACAGTTCAAGACAAGGAGATGACTTTGGTTCCTGTCTCAAGGATGATGTGGATGTAAAACCTCATCTGATTTGTGGGAAAAGCCGAGTCCCCACAAGCTTGACTGTGGGGGCCAAAATCTGATGGATTCTGAGCTGGAACGTTCCACACACTCCAAGCCCACTTCAGCTTGCCAAGGCTGGGGAAGCAGGAGCACATCCCGTCGGAAGATGGGAAGGATCTCTGAATTCAGAACAAGAATTACTTGTTTGCCTGGTCAGATGCCAATTCACAAACTGTGGCAATGTTCTTAGACCACTCGTTGGATTTATCCTAAGAGATTCCCAAATTGTGCGGGCTAGTCTATATTAGTGAGGTTTTGAGGTGTTGAGCTCAACTTCCTGCTTGCCACTAAATTAAAGCTCTAACTTGAGTTGTATGAATTCCCTTTTTCTCACCTAAGGAACTGCAAACTAAACCCCCCAAAGTTTCCCATATTGCTGAGCTAACTTAAAAATTAAAGTTAAATTGATTCATTAATTGCAAGTAAAATTACTCTGATGATAACTCTCTTCCTTTCCAATAGTTTCTTAGTAGTATCAGTAAGGTCACTTGGCACAACACCTCTTAATGAAATCTAAAACCAAGTAAAATTTAGTATCACTCCTTTATATTTTCTTATAGCAGTGTTGGGAACTTGTACGGGAAAATAATGTAGCTAAATTAAGAATGAAAGCCTAAATTAAGACCTAAACCATCACATCCCCAACCCCACATGCTGCAGGAAGCACAGACATCTGACAGAAGGTTTCTAACAGGAAAACCATGTTTATGAAGATTTAACATGCACCTACTGTACTTACCGTGCTCAGGTCTACAGAAAAAAAGGTGGTTTCCACTTATACCTAAATTTCATTAGGTTTAAGCAAGTTGGGCTGAGGCTTTGCCCATGCAGAGTAGCTCTATTTCTGTCAGCTTTAACACGCAACATGAATGAAGAGAATAATGGTAGGAAAATAATATATCTAAACATGAGAGCATCAAACATCTATTTAAATATAAAAATAAAATAGAGTAGTGCAGGCAAGAGTGTCCATGTTGTCATGCAGGATGAGTTTATTACATGACAGAGGAGTGAAGATGAAGAAATGGAGACCAAGTGCATCATTCCATAAAATAACATTGACAATGTCTCTGTTTTAAGTAAAAACCCTGGGAGACAATATTTTCACAAGCTAAAGATATTTCTGAAGTCCAATGAAATCTAAATTAAGTTGAATTCCAGCTGTACCAGCCTTGTATCAGGAATATTCTTTATTAACATCAGTGAGAAAATGGGAAAATTGCCAACAAAACGATTTTTGCAAGATCTCATGAGATATGGGTTTGCTTTCAATGTGACTCCTCCAACTCTGCCTAATCATTTCCCAATAGGTTCAAAACTGCCCTGAAGCAGCTGGTTCGACCATGGAGGGCTCCTCAGGCACTGTTTTTCTATCCTTTCTACATGGAATGCACCTGGTTTCCATTTCTGGACGTGTGAGTGTGGTATCAGAAGGGAGGGTGGGTGGTGGAGCCTTACTGTACTTCTCCTCCTTGCACCTCTGCAGGATCTCTAAGCTCCTCTGATGAACTGGGTGGTGGAGAAAGCTAAAACTATCCACACTTTTCAAAACCGCACATGGCACTGCATCATCATGCCCTTGGGAAGCAAAATAAAAACAAACAAAAAAAATGGAGAGAAGAGAAAGATTTTATAAGCAGAAGTCAGGAGAGGGGAAGGAACAAGCACAAAGGAGCTCGAGGGTCACACACTTTTGTGCTTGACACAATTTAACTGTGGTTTCCTCCTCACGGCACTGTGGCATCGAATCAATGGGCTGGATCATGTCCCAGTCCCAATTATAATCCTCATTAGACAGAGCATAAACACTTAATAACCACTCCAAGATTATTTGGGCAAAAAGAGGATTATTAGATAAATGTTTATTTTTATTAACTTATTTTTTAAATCCTTTCTGTGTCTGTGCCCAGTGTTACCCGCAAATCCCTGTCCAGACGCTCCATGACACAACCACCTGGAATTCTCATCGTGCATCCCAGTGCTACATTTTGCTCAGATTTTGGCAATTAAAAGGAAAAATGTAAATTATTTGCATTAAGCACCATTTCCATATCCCTGAGGGCAGAGAACACAAGAGTCTGGAGTTTGGCAGGATAGGTTTGAGGTGGAAGAAACCATCAATGTGTGGCCAAGAGCACTTCTGATGGCCCAGCTGTGAGCACAGGGTGGAGGAGAGGTGACGCCAGTGACAATGTGCCAACACACAGCGTCTCTCTGTCATTGTTGGCCAAGTCCAGGATGTGCCACGCTCCCAGTGAGGCGTGGGGAGGTCACCATGGAGTCACTTTGTGCCAGCATCTATGGGAGCATTTCATATCAACACATCAAACCATCGGAAAGGACTGATCTGAATTTTCCACAGGAACACTGTCAAGGGGCGTCTTCCTCACCTCAACACCAGTGAGACCTCAAAGACAAAGCTTTGGGTTGCTGTCACCTTTATTTGGCAAATGCAGCCTTTTTTATTGATTATTTTGAGGGCAGTGGTTTTTTTTTTTTTGTGATCAGCTTCAGGAGTAAATCGGCAGAAGCCAGTGGGATTATTTTTAAACAGGAATTACCCAAGGAGTAACCCTTGTTGGCCAAATCCAGCTGCAGAGCCCATCAAGGATAGGCACAGCCTCAAGACCACAAAACCTTAATCAGAGCAAGGATTTAGGTCCAGCAAAACCAAGTCTCCACAGCCTAGTTTGTATGAATAGCACAATTTTTTCCATTAAGTTTTTGTTATGAATTAGAGGGTTTTGCATAATAGATGTGTATTGATGACAACAAAAAAAGTCAGCCAATCTTCTCTCCTAAAAAGCTTGACAGAGTTCCTTTAATCCAAGTTCACAAACAAATCCAGTTCTAACACTCAGTTCTACTGGACCATTTCAATCCTCATTGATAAACTTAGTAATAAAAATAATTAAAAATCAAATTATTGAAGAGTTCCACCCTTCAGCTTAAGTGCAGATTGCCTGATCCTGGCATTTTTCATTTGAGGACTGTTGGCAGCACCCTAAGAAGCATCACTCAGGCAGAAACACAAAGGTACCAAAGAAAATTCACAGTGACACCACTTTGCTGCTCTTCACCTTCAAGTTAACAGGACAATCACACAACCACCAAAAGCTGCACTAGGAGGGTATCAGGAGCACAAAAAAAGAAGAGTCCCCAAAGCCAACAAGAAAAACTGCTGATTATCCTTCCAGAAGCATCTGCTAGGCATGGAGGAGACAACCAAAAGGATGATGTGGAAAGGAAGCAGAGCAAAATTTCACAGAGCTGCTTAAACATAAGCCAGGGACTTTTCTGAAAAATCCCTGTGGGGTATTGCAAGTGTAAAAGCATGAGAGATCCAGTTGGAGTTCAGACAAAGAGTGCAAAGAACCTTTAATTAAAAAAAGCAAGTTTTGGATATTTCCCTGCTCCCTCACTTCGCCTGCCTGATGGATGGGGAAAGGACCTCAGAAACCAAGAACGGCAGCATGTCTTGAAAAAATATCTGTACAAATATTAAGTGTGTGCATGTGGATGACTGTGTGAGAGAGCCTTCTCTTACTCTACCATCATTTTGTCAGAAGCTCCACATCTGTGGGCAGGTAGATGCTCAAATAAGGCTAATAAAAGCCATCAAGGCTTGATAAAAAACAAAATAAACCTCAAACATATGCTGCCTTTGGTTCTCCGTTTCTATCTATCAAGATGGGAGAATTTTAGTGATACTTTGATAACTCACAAACGTTTTCTGCCATAGAGGCAAAGCATCAATTTGGGGCTTTTCTGCATTATTTTGCAGAGAATAAGAGAATTCCAGCATCTGGCAGTGGATGCATCATGCTACAGCAGCCTGTCTCACTCCCCTGGCACTGGCATGAGCCTTCTCCCCATGTCACAGCCACCTGCTTTGGTGACAGGATTTTGGAGGAGGACAACAGAACAGGGGATGGGTGTAAGGTCACACCAGCAAAAACACAACGAAAACACTGCTATACTGATCTCACCTTGCTAAGTGTGACCTGGGCAAAGTCAGAATCCCAGAACAGTTTTGAGTTGGAAGGGACCTTAAAAATCATCCAGTTCCACTACAGGTTGCTCCAAGGCTTGTCCAACCTGGATGCTCATGCTTGGACATGGTGGGCAGCTCTCCAAAGAGGGCAAGGACAGTGATCACAGCTCTGCCACTGCTTGTAGGCTAAGTTTTTCCCAAAGATAAAGTGTACCACAGTATGGAATTTAGATTTAGGTAATCACCTCCCAGTAGTGATGCCTGTGTAACGGTGACTTTCTCATGACTTTTTCCCAATTTGATGCACATAAAAGTTTAGGGTACAAATGATCTGAGGATTGTTGGTAAGTTTAAGACAAACCTTATCCAGCTTTCTGAGGGGTTTGTTTTTTCTTTGATTTCAAACCCAAAGGGTACAAAGCACGAAACCATTTGAATACAGGCTAAAGGACATGGACAGTTAATGGAGCAGCACCATGAAAAGGTTTAGAAATTCAGCCATCACCATATATTAGTTAATTTTGGTATGGAAAGAGAAGGTGAGACAATAATTGATTCTCAGAATTGTCTCAAGACCTCCTGGTCTCATCCAGTTACATATGTGTGTATATATATATATGTATATAAAATTATATCTATATATTGATACAGATATATATAGAAAGTGAGATATAAGCAAGTTACTGCTACAAACTCTGGACTGAAAAGCAGGAGTGAGGAGACAAGCACAGCAATGCGCAGGACCAGCTGCCAGAGACACAGAAAGCGAAGCAGGGCTTGAAATCAGCTCTTACTTCCTGAGATTGAATGATTTTTTCTTATCTTCTGGATTACCTCATTTGAGTTCAGCCTGGGGTTTATGCAAGATGAAAATGCAAAGATGGATTTTGGAAGCCACCTCTTTGGAGTGGCCTTTCTCCCAAAGCCAAACATCTTTGCCATCTCCCTCTTTGGTTACTCTGTCCAAAACTGCTGCCTTCATGTGCCAGACAGACCCAGGCTCAGGAGAATCAGCTCTTCTCTTACGCCGCATTCAGGAGGTGTCAGAGGAAGAACCTCAAGGCCTCAAAGTTGATTTTTTGCCTTCTGCTCTTCTTGGGATTTGCTCCCAAGAAAAGGATTCTTTCTGCTTGAACAGTTTGCACCTCTATGCTCCTTGTCACAGGCTCCCTCACTCTCCTCGATGCAAACCTCACTGATTACAAAGTAATTCATGGTGCGGTTCTAGCTTTAATTTTAACCCAGCTGACATTTTCCCTGCTGAGGCTCTAATTCCATCACGGATTTCAAGCCCTCTTGAGCCCAGAAATTAATAGTAATAGCTTGTACCCGTCTTTCTGAAATTGCTTTATGCTGAGAAATGGTCTAAAAGCACAGCCAGGTCTTGCCTGCCACAGCATGATGATGCACCATCGCTTCCTTTAATTTAATGCCCCTGTGACCCGTGGTTCTGGATGACTGCAAAGCCATGAATTTTGCTAGACAAGAGACACGCTCTCCTGCAGCTGAAATGGTGAACAGCTTGGAAAATCATAGGAAGATTTATTGCCTTTTTTTGTTTCCAGATGTAACTAACAGTTCAAGAATTATTACAAAAATAATTTGCCTTCTTTGCTGGGTAATTTGTATGTCCGTTTGAATGACTTGGGTTTTTCTATCCATTCATCCTACAAAAAGGAAAAATTAAAGCAGCAGTAAAATTAAAATATTTCCTTATGATATGTTAAAATCCAAATGTACCTCTAAATGTGACTTCTGCAAAAAATCTACCTGTTAATTCAACACATTTTCTAATAGATTCAAAACTCCTAATAAGTCAGGCTACTTAAAGCAGGGTAATAACACATTAGACCCAAATTGCTGCTGAAAAAAAGGCTCCAGGGCCAGGTGATGGGCACACATACCAGTTTTCTTCTCCACGTATCGTTTCCCAGCCTCCCTGAATGCAACCATGGCCCTGAAAAAGGCCCTCAGGACGGCCCAGCGGAAAACAGCTACGGGATCAATGCCGATCATCCCGCAGATAAAGGCGTTCTTGCTGCTCCGCAGGAGAGCCACTATGTCCGGGCGCATGTGATCCGTGTTCTTCTCCCGGAAATCCTAGGGAAGGAGAAGGAGGGGAAAAGAGAAGAATAAACAACATCCACATGATGCTCCAGTTAGGATCTCCCAGGCTATCTCTGGGCCAGCAGAAGTATTGAATCCTGTTTCTTTTTTCTCTCCTGCTCACATATTAGATACCTCTTTATGATCATCATCTCTGATGGTTATCACGTGCATTTATTGCATCAGAAACATGATGAGACATTTGCAGCTGCAAATCCTGAGGCTATTTCTCACACAGGCTCATCTGGCCACCAGAATTGCTTCTGCTAATAATTGGCATGAATAGAAATAGGGTCAGTTTTGGAATAATTTGCATGGGATTCCAGAAAGCACCTGTAGCAGTGGGATGCAGAGACCTAAGCACACATAACCTTAAAGTGGCTAATGATGAGGAAAACACTGGGTTTTCTACACAAACCAAGCCCAGAAAGGTCACCAGACACCCCATTTCAACTCATCGTTGGGGTGTAGCACTGAACTCACTGTACATCCCTAAATTCTTCCTGAAATGCCCATATGGAGGAGAACAGGAAGACCCTGTCCCTACTACCTTTTCATTGCCCCAAACACTTCTCTCCTGACCCTCCCATCTTTTTGGGCCAAGTCCTCTCCAAAATATCTCTGTGGAGCCTCTGGGGCTTTCCTTCCCAATCCTAGATTTAGATGAAAGCAACTGCCAGGGAGCAGCTGGGTGACAGACCTTGACTCCGTACTTCACTTTGCCTGCGTAGTGTTTGATGATGAAAGCTGGCTCCATCACTGCTGGGAATTCAATGTAGGAGTTCCCTTCATGTTGACGCTTGAATTTGTCCAGCAGCGTCTGGTTTGTGGCTTGAGGAAAACTGAGTGGAGAGAGTTGAAAGGAAGAAGCTGTAAACCTAACGGGAAAACTTTTCCACTTCTTTCATGTCCGCAAAAGGGAAAACAGAGACATTCAGAGCTTCCACCTCTGTGTCTGCTTTAGTAGAGAAAGCCAACCCTCCATCCTCAAACTTCATGGAAATCTGCAGCATGGGGATATATTTCACAACTTTACCCCATTTAAGTTGTTTTATCCCAGTACACTATCACTGGGAGAGCATCACTGCTGGTCTCTTGTCAACGAGACAAGAAGTGAGAGAGAAACCTGCAAGGCAAATGGTGGGAGAAGACCTCATGCCCTTGGCCACGTGGTTCTGAGGTGACCTCAGCAAAATCACCTGGCCTTTCCCTGCCTTTCACATGGAGGAAACTGGCATGAGCATCCAATGGGAGAACTGTTCTGCTCCAAAGTTTTCACACCAAGGCAGCCCCAAGAAGCTACACATTCACCCAAGAACTTCTCCTGAGGCAGATGGATGCAACCAAGGATGCAAATCTCAGCTAAGTCCCTGATGCCCATGAAACCCTGTGGAAATGCAGCCCCTATGGACAAGTGCTCTCAGTTCGCTCTGGTTCAATTTTTACCAGTAAATTGATAAATCCACCTTATATCTCAATAACAGCACCTACATGTCCTGCTTTAACTCGTGCACTTGGGTTCAGCACCTTCACATTGTCACACCCCAAGAGACAGGGAAAGAAATGAAGAGAGAAGCAAAGGAAACCTTTTCCCTTCCCTTTAATGGAAGAAATTATTGAAAGGAATTTTAATTATTATTTTTTAAGGCCTCTTGCTCAGCTGGCTGATTCTCCACTCTGTGTGTTGCCACCTCAAAAACAGCACTAGAAACGCCAATCAGCCCGGCGAGCTATTAGCACCTTTCTGAGAAGTCGGATTTTTTTTTCAGAAAACTGAAGGATAAACACATTTTAACTGAAAAACAAATCTCATTTCCAAAGCCAGCATTGTCCTACTCACTTGCTTTCCTCATCCAGCAGATGGAGCAGCCCTGTTGGCTTCTTGCTGATCAGGTTGATGCAGCTAGAGTTGTCTATGTAGTCGATGTTGTGCCAGCTAATTCCTTCTGCTCTATATTCCTCCTAAAAAAAAAACAAACCCACAGATGACATAATGATGATTTGCTCCAAGCAAAAATAAAAGACAAAATCCAAAGGGTTTTGTGGAAACTGATACACCGTTTACCAAAACAGACATCTCTCCTGTAAATATTCCATCAATGCTTTCTGTGATTCCAAAAAGGAGTCACTCTTGGGATTCCTCCAAAGGAAGAATCCTTTCCTCCTTCTGAAAGGAGGAAGAACCTCTGGAACAACCTGAAACAAAGTGAACCACAGAGCATTTCCCAATTTCAAATACACCAGATGTTTGTTTGGAGATGGAGTGGTTGTGTGGGAGTCCAAGCCTGCCAAGGATGTTCAGCATGTGTGGACTCCCCCTTTTCCTGGATTGCTTCTAAATCACAGAACAGTTTGAGCTGGAAGAGACCTTACAGCTCTTCTCATTCCACCCGCTGCCATGGACAGCATCAACTTTCACTAGCCCAGGTTGCTCCAAGGCACGTCCACCCTGCCCTTGAACACTTCCAGGGATGGGGCAGGCCACATCTGACCCTGCCCTCTGGCAGTGGGAAACCATTCCCTCGTGTCCTGTCACTCCAGGCACTTGTCCCAAGTCCCTCTCCAGCTCTCCTGGAGCCCCTTCAGGCACTGGCAGGGGCTATCAGGACTTCCTGAAGCCTTCTCCTCTCCAGGTGAGCACCCCCAGCTCTCCCAGGCTGGCTCCAGAGCAGAGGGGCTCCAGCCCTGGGAGCATCTCCATGGGCTCCTCTGGACTGTCTCCAAGAGCTCCATATCTTTCTGATGTTGGATCCCATGGCTGGAGGCAGCTCTGCAGGTGGGGTCTCACCTGCATAGGGCAGAAGGCAGATTCTCCTACTTCCCATGCTTTGGGATCTGGGGGGTTTTGGGGTTCCCAGTGCATGTGGCTGGGGCATGTGGAACTTCCCACCATCAAAGTGTCACACAATTTGCATCAATTAATATTTAGTATTCAGTTGCTGGAGGAAAATTGTGGTACAACATATTAATTACACGGAAAAAGCAGTAAACCTCCCTTTCCTGCTTCCCTGGGCTCTGCTCTTCCATTTCTCCCACTATTAATGGCCAGTGCTATATGAGCTAACGAAGAGACCTCCAGCTTTACAAAGCCACTGCTCCAGGACCAGCAGAACCACAACCCTCTACAGCAGAAGTGAGGATCTACCCCCAAATTCAAGCTGAGGCAAAAAAAGCTATTAATTTTCCACCAAAATAGTTCTAACCCTTGCTCTCCTATAAAGGTTATCTCCTCTGAGACATCCTTGCAACTGGATTACTTCAAGAATTCTAATGCAGAAATTATTTTAGGGCATCTAAATGAAAATAAGAGTTTAAAAATAAGAGCTTTTATCATAGGTTTGAGGACTTGTGACTCATTGTCTAAACAGACCGTGCACCTTACTCCATGTGTTGGACAAAGTCCTAATGATCCAGCTGCCTTTTTACTTCTCTATCAGAGGACATTTTGATGGCAGAATTGAAGATAAAAAGGAAACAGGTTTCAAAATTCTAATAGGATGCATCTTTCTAATAATTATCAGATCATTATTATTGGTGCCTCTGCCTTTATTTTTAATATGAGCAAACAACTTTAAAAAAGTATGTCTATCCTCATCCAACATTAACATGAACTCCACAGATATTCTTAGAAATAAAGAGCCCAAAGAGCTTTGAGACATTTCACAAGGAAATTTTTGCTTAAACAACCCCTAGAAGGTCTTGGATTCAGTATTGGAGACATTGTATAATCTTACAACAACAGTACAGACAAATACAGATGTGTGCTGCCTTAGAAGGAGTTTTTAACATCCCTAACGCCTTTGGGATTCAAAATATACAACATCCCACTGGAAAAAAAAATCCTGAAAATAAGGAATGGCTCTGCATCATGAATTTTGTTTTCTCCTATTATTTTTTAATCTTTTATCTTCAATTCTTGCCAAGCAAGCAGGGCACAGCAGAACCTCACAACAACATTCTCAAGGCCCGACTGAATTACAATGAAAAATCACAGATTTGATTAAAACTGATGGCATTTTGCAAGCCAGGAAAAAGCTTCTACCCAGCAATTGCAGGCTGAGTATTTCAGAGCAGGCATGAGCTGCTCCCAGGGGATTTCCCTGAGAGTCACTGGGAGTCAGCACCATCCATCAACTACCCACTTCCAACAGCCCTTAATGGAGTGCAGGGTCCATTAGGCCCAGCTTTGCCAGCTCAAGACTGGTCAGGAGCATGAAGAGAGCAATAAAACCTCAGTGTGATGAGCCAAGAGCAGCATTATTTCACTGGTGACAGGCGGATGTTACCAGACTTATATTTATTATCATGACTTTTTGTTGAAGTACTTGTTGGGGGGCTTTACATTTTTTGTCCCTCAAAAGCCCATAAATCTTGTGGAGTTTTATGTCTCCACATATCTAAGCTGAGAAACCATCTCATCTTAGCTCTATTCTAGAAGGCCTCTAAATACCCATAATTCCACATGGGACATTCAGCAGCTGCACAGCAAATGTGCTGTGAAACTCCTCTGGCCACACTACAAACTTATACTGCTGCTGAGATCAGTGTAACAGCACTAATCAGCAATGCCAGATACTGAGTTTTTTAAAATAGTCTAGTAAATTACCAAAAAATACCAGAATTCAAGGTCTCCGCTTCTCTGGGCTCATTTTCAGCTGTTCCACAGACCTGATGGTCATCAGGTCCCTCCTGGCCTTGTTTCCTTCAGCAGTAGGATTTTGGCTAATTCTCCCTCTTTGCTCCTTTTTTCCCTGGGCTGGGTCAGAAACTCTGACTCTCAGGCTCTGGGGCTCTTCCCTCCCTTCCATCCCCAACACAACCTGTTCTTACTGTGGCCAAATGAGAACAGGGATTCAAGTCCTCAAAAAACAACCTTTTCCACAATAATTCAGAGATTTTCTGTCATTCCAAGACAGGCAGGAGGAACTATTCCAGAGCAACTGTTCCAAAGCTTAAATGAAAATAAGTTCCTCTTATTCTTTTTTTCCTAGCATTTTTCCAGTTCTTTGGTTGCCTCCAGGATCTGAGCTCAAGAGATACAACTATGGCTTTGGGATGGCCTACTGTAATTTCTGGGATATTTGGTGGTCTGCAAATTGTTCACAGAAAGACAGAAGTTCAGGATAGAATCACTGCTGTCTATTTAACTTAATTAAATCACAGTTGTTAATTTTCCATATGATTCCTATATTTGTCTTCTAATGACCATCTTCCTGCAGAACTCAGGAGATATTCTGAAAAGCTACCTCCAAAATATTCTTTCATCTCAAAAAGATATTCCTTCATTCCTCAAAATTCATGAGTATGACAACAAAGCCTCTGCCATCCTTTGATGGATGCAGGGTCCTGGAGCACTGGAATATTAGGGAATTCCATTCAAACAACATGATGTTTTCATTTAACAAGACAAAAACAACATGAAACACTTTCATTCAAACAAAAACCCCTCAAGCTGGAGGTTGATTAAAAATCAGCTTAAATTTATACCTTGATTTAAGTTATGTTTAGGGGCGCATTCAAATGTTCTATTCCTGGAAGATCATCTTTACATTAAGAACCAAATTGTTGACATTATCAGTATCTGCAAAATTTTCTAGTGCAGTGAAGTCCACAGAGCCCCTTTTCTGGCATCCTTACTTGCAATAAAAATGTGAGGATTTACTCCTCCCATCCCTGGATACCTGAAACCTGGTCTGCTGGAAAGTGGAGCCATGCAAGTTCACTGGAGAGAAGAGCACTGAGCTCCCAGACTTGGCAAAAGAAATGAAACAAAGAACTGAAAAAAGACATTAGGGCTTTTTTTAGAGTCCAGCAGCTCCATATTTTCATTTAATTATTGAGTGAGAGGCTACAGATTGTTCTCCAGGTGACCTCTGTGGACTCCATGAGGAGATGCCTGCTTCCCAAGTGGGAATTCAGAAACAGCTTTGCTGCCCTAAGCCTGGAGAGAAACATTGGCAGTATGTCAGTGTGGGGTCACTGAAGGGATCTGAGTAAAACACAGTCTATGATGTTCAAATGTATTAAAAAAAGATATAAATGGGGATACAGCCTTTGAAATGCACATGGAATATGAGAGTAAATCTTTACTCTCACTCTGTGTTACCTGAGGCAAAGCAGCATGTAAAATTTGGGGCACAAACAAACAGAGTAAGGCAGAATATCTTACACTTTCAAGTAGGAAAATTACTGGAACTCTAGGAAAGGGGGCACTGTTAAAGTTCTGTTAAAGAGAAACTCTGCCTGCCTACACTGACCCAGAGCATGAACACTGCCCATGGCACAGAATAATGAATTTAAAATTAAAACACACACGCTGAGCATCAGGAAAACCTTCCCAACTGGGCTGCAAGGCCTGATGGAAACCCCCCTGCTAGGAACAGAAATATCCTGTATAATTTTATAGCTGGAGTTGTTGAGAACCAAGTCCTGTTATCTCTACAGGAGCATTGGATACCAGTTATGTTATCAGGACTTTATTTCGGTGCTAAACCAAGCCAAAACACTCTAATCCATGGTGAAATTAAAGATTTCTTTATCCTGAGTGGGATAAAACACCCACAAGCCCAACAAAATCTTAGGAGATGCTGGAAAATGTCTTTACACCTCTGCATATGATCATCAATTACTCTGTATCCATCCACAGTCATCAGTAAATAAGCCCAAATGCTGAAAAGCACAGTTAGGGGAGAAAAAAAATTAGACATGATTTTTAAACTCACACTTACCTAGATATGATATCCGTGATAAATATGATATCTAAATAAAATATCTAAACTCAGAGTATCGTGGTCCCTGGGTGCTGCTGCTCCCCAAAATCACATGGTAAAGTTCAGAGATGGGGAGGGAGGGACCAGGGGCTTGAAAAATTTCAGAGAATAAGAAAAGCAGAGATTAAATGAAACAGGAGACATGATAAAAATAAATAAAAACCATAATAAATTCCCCATCTGTCTAAAAGCACAAAACTCAGGGTTTAGGAAATTCAAATCAAAAGGTGGTGAAAAGTCCTACCTAAAAGATAAAGGTTTTACCATGATATGTGAAATTTGTTGCCCTATCATGGGATATCAAAAATACAAATTTTCCCATGATTTAAAGAGGTCTGGAGGGCTTTGGGCATCCATCCAGACATCCTGCAAGCCAAAAGCCCTGAAAATCCCTCAGTGTTTCAGTGCCCTGGAGGTAGATGTCTTATCCCACAGGGATATTGCCATTAGTCACAGTGTGAATTGAGAAACAGCCCCACAAATAAGATTCACAATCCCCAAGAGCAGCAGAAACCTCCACCAACTCATTCACCTCCTCCCAGGCAGAGCTAGACCAGAACCAGGAGTTTATCTACTCCAGTCTTCCTCTACTGAGGCATAGGAAAACCTTGTTTATACAATGAAAATTCCCAGATTAAAGTGAGAAATCAACTGAAAAATCCCTTTTCCTAGCGTAACTCCACGTGGGAACATTTCCCATCGTGCTCCTGTTGTAAAACCTCGTGTAATCCAGAGCCATACGATCAACAGGCAGCTACTTTTGGATGTCTACATGTATATATTTGGCATAAAAATTCCCGACTAAACAGAAGGGTGTGAAATTCCTCTCTTCTTGCCTTGAACACCATCTGCTTCAGCTTCAAGCTTCTTTGCAAAGTGAGAAACTAGGAATTGACACCCCTTCCACATCTCTCTCCATTCCTAGCTCAACTCCCCGGTTTAAAATAATCCCAAAATATTTTGTATCGTATGTTAAAAAGGGTTGTTGTTATATGAAAAATTAAAGGAGCTAAACCTCAAAAAAAGCTCTTTTCTGGTTATGTATGGACACATTTTCATCCTAAAATCCATCCTGGGGAGCTTGGGAAAATTTGTCCACAGCTGGAAATGGCAACAAGGTGCGGGAGAATCTCTCCCCTAAGGATTCATCCATCCAGGCATGAACCCAGCCCATGGAGGATTAATTGCTTGTTCAGCAAATGGGCATTGTGAGCCAGGCCCAGCAGAATCATTCCAGCATAAACTGATGATTAAAATGAGTTTGATATGATAAATCCATGGGATGTGGAAAGTTCCTATATGATTGAGACCAATGTCTGGTCCTTAGTCTGCTTGTGCTGCAGACGGGGTGAATGCCTCAAGTTCCCGACATCCCTCCAGGAAAAGATTCTGAGGCTGATGGTTTCATTTAGGAATGAGGATTTTTATGTTTGTTCTCAATTTCAGCAGAAAAGGAATTTATAGACACAGACATATATAAATATAAATATGTAACATATATTTTTTAACCATGTGCTCACAGACATTACAACTATAAATACTTGACCAGATTCTCTATGAGTACATTATCTATAAACAGGTTTTTAAGGACCTCTCTGTCCATGGCAACATGTGGCAGTGCAGGGGAGCTGAGGAGCCTTTCATTAAAGCCAAGGTCCTCCTTGCGATGGTCTCCTTCCAGGTGACTATTTCAGCAGCTCCTCTTCAAATGCCACATGAATTTGGTTTTATTCTGAGGCTGATGCTTCACCCACTGATAAGACAATTTTTAGGTTGGTTGAAGTATTTTAGAGGCTTTTAAGGCTTTCTTGCTTATCACCTTGCTTAAGAGGAGAGGTCACATTGCACAACTCTGTCCTATGAAAATCCACCAACAGAAACACAGAATGGCTGGGTTGGAAGAGACCTTAAAGATCCTCTGTGTCCAAGATCTTGTGGACATTTTCCACTAGCCCAGGTTGCTCCAAGCCCTGTCTGACCTGGCCTTGAACACTTCCAGGGATGGGACAGTCACAGCTTCTCTGGGCAACCTCTGCTAAGGCCTCACCACCCTCACAGGGAAGAGTTTCTTCCCAATATCCCATCTGACCCTGACCTCTGGCAGTCATTCCCCCTTGTCCTGGCACTCCAAACCCTTCTTGTACCATTAATAAATAAAAATTGTTATCCCTTGCACAGTCTGTGCATTTATTTAGCAAATACATCTGAGTAGGAACCACAATCAGCAGAAAACATCATCTACCTGGAAGAAGGAAGAAACCAGCTCAGAGGAGAGGAAAAAAAGCTCAAGGGATCATGGTGACTTGGGAGAGGGATAAGAGCACTGAGAGCAAGCACCTGTGACTTGGAGAGTTACAGCAAGGAGCATGGGATGAGGGATGGGCCTGCCAGATGCAGCACTTCTCCGCACCAGGAATAAATTAAAGGTTAGGAAATTCCATATGAGGAGAGTTGGAACCAGATGATCTTTTAGGCCCCTTCCAACTCAATCTACTTGATGGTACCCGAGGATATATAAATAATATAACAGCTTAGGATACATCCTATTACATGTCACACATTTTATATTATATTTATATATTTACTGCTGATCATTTGGAGAAACCTAGACACAAGTGGGTGGCAAATGAAGGCCCTCAGCCCCAGTCCCAGCCATGCAACATCCATGGACTCAAGGATGCTGGAAGGACACAAGACAAAGCTCTGGGGGACTGACAGTGGATCCCAGAATCACTGAGCTTGGAAAAGACCTCCCAGACCACAGAGTTCAACTTGTGCCTGATGCCCACCTCGTCACCAGCCCAGAGCACTGAGTGACCTATCCAGATGTGCCTTGGACATCTGCAGGGATGGGGGTTCCACCACCTCCTGGGCAGTTCCATCATCTTTCCATGAAGAAATTCCTCCTGATGTCCAACCTGAACCTATCCTGGCACAGCTCTGATCAGAGTTGTCCTTCATTTCTCTAATGTGCCTTGAAATCTTCCTGCCCTGCAGACACCATTTAAACAGCTCTCAGCATCCTGATTTTTATTAGTATAATTTATGTGCTCTAAGCATCGTCCTCTTCCCCCAAATGTGAGTTGCACTCAATGGCGTTCTGCCAAATAATAAATCAATAACTTGTGCAGCTTGTTCCTTCTCCACGGGTCATGTGGCCCACAGCTGGCCAACATTTCTCAGAGGGCAGCTGCTCTCCCATCTCCAAGGAAAACAGAAATTTGAACCAAGCCTCCCAGGACTCAATGGTTGACTTCTGATGGTTGGCTTTTGTCTTCAGAGGCAATAAAGAGGCGTTAACGCCTAACCAGTGATGAGATACAGAAAAAACCCTGGCTGGAAGGAAAGGAGGAGTGTTCCAAGCAGTAGGAGACAGACCTTTCTTCATAATTTATTTTAAATTTAAGTATTTTAGATTGATGCTTTTTAAAATTAATTCATTACCACATTAATTTCCAAATGTAATATTTAAGTAAGATCTCTAAACTCATTTTAGAGTGTCATGTTCCTGGGGGCTGTTGCTCCTCAGAATCATGAGGTGAAATTCAGAGGTGGTTGGAGGTAGTGACCAGACCTCCAAGACCATCAAATCACACCTTCAACCAAACACCACCATGATTTAGTCCAGACTATTGGATTTCTCCACCTATTGCACAGGACCAGTAAACCCTACAGACCTCTCTAAATATGTACAGAATTTTGGATGGCTGAGCAAACATTCCATAGGATGTGTTATCCTGATGAAATTCAGTTTTTCAGTCTGAGCAGGCTGAGATTTGCTGGCTGGGACACCAAGCTCACCAGGGACTCCACTAGAAAATAGACTTCACTGAACACCTGAGCTCCTGCCAGTTGATTGTACTCCAAATTCTGTAATTTTTTCAGCCTCTACCTTGGTTATTTATGGATTTTTTTAAACAATAAAAGCATGCCCTTGAAACTGAGGTTTGGTGGGCAAGCATAAGCTGGAAAAAGAGGTAGAAACTGCAGTAACGCAGTGACAGAAAAGAATAGCAAGACCTGTGGGATGAAAAGCTACAGGAAGAGTCCTCAACCTTTGCAAAGCATCAGCTGAAACAGGAAAAGGTGGGTGAGGTGGAGAGAAGCAGATGAGCCTTGGCAGGGATGGGGGAAGATTGGTGAGGACAAAGATGACAAAGTTTGGAGAATGGGATGCATAAATAAAAACTTGTACTCCTGGCCCTTAAACTGCCAAAGATCTGGAAACTTGGAGGAAACTCAGATCATGGGTGGTATAGTACTGGTGACCTCCAAACTAAATCTTCATCCACAGCAATTATTTAATGCAATGCCCTAAAAAAACCCAAACAAAAGACAAGGTGCAATGCAAAAATGCTGTTTTCCTCTCCCAGAAGTACCTGGGTTGGCTCTGATTTTCAGGACAGCTCTGGGCTTATCTGCTTTGCACAGGAGGCCACTTTATGAGTGGCCTCCATCCAGAGATGGAGCTGGGTTGAGGGACAGAGAATCACTGCCAAGGTGATGCTCTGACAGCATCCAGTGAGACCAAGAGCAACAGGGACGTGTCACCTGAAGCCACCAGCCTCAGGGAGGCATGGCAAAGGACTCCCCAGCCTCGTGCTGTCCAGAGCAATGAGGCAGCAGCTGAAGCCACCAGCTACAGTCCCTCACCCAAACTCCCCCCAGGAACCTGTGAGATACCCCAAGAGGAGAAAACGCACATTTGTTCCATGACAGGGCAAGGGCACAACTCCTGCCACAGCCACCTTTCTATATTAATAGATGGCCACTGATCTGGATCTGAGAGTACACCAGGATTTATAAATTGTTTACCCTTATCCTCTGGTCAGCTGCAAGAGAGAAGTTTGCTCCTGCAAAAGCCTTTGCAGCCCCTCAGTCACAGCATAAGAGCCACTGTATTTTTGGGAGACACCAGGCTGAAGATCAAGGATGTCTTGGTGGTTGTTTGCAAACCACTGGAAATAGTGCCATCTTCAGACAGAAGGTTTAAAAAAAGATTCACCAGACACATTGTATTAGATTTCACCATGGGAAAAAAAAGGGAATAAAGGTTAAAATAATCCCGTGGTTCTCCTAAAGGACTGTGGTGGGTATTTTGGTTTCCATAACATCAACAGCATGTCATGGCAACAATTCCATCATGGCTAAATGCAGTTCTGGCAGACAAATTCTATTATGATTTCAAGAAAAATCCTTAGTGACTATTTAATTTTGTCACTTGTTTTTTTGGCAAAAGTGTCTGGGTATCTCAGCAATCTCTCTTCAGCCTCCTGCAACCTTTGGAGAGCTGAGGATTCAGAGAAGGATCTCTTAATTTCAGGTCCCTATGACCAAGACATGAAAGAAACTCTTATAAATATACAAATACCTCAGATAAAGTCACATTTTGAAGTAACAGAACTATTTTGCTCCCTAGAAACACAATATTAACACCCTGGTCCTCATTTGTAAAGTTGTGACTATCATTAAAAAACCTTTGGGCCAGCAAGGAACGAAGAACATTCTGAAGACCCAAGATCTGAATATGAGTCCTTGAATTTTCTTTCCATCTAATCCACTCCTCCACATGCAGCCAGAATTCCAGGGAAAGTAAATGGTTAAACCATCTAATTCATTCACCCAAGGATCAGCGCTCCTGCAGCTGCACAGATTACTTGCATTTATAGACTCAATCTATGCCAAGATGTCTGAATTTTCCAGCAGCAGAGCTCGCGGTGCTCCAGCCGGGATCCAGGAGGATGACGTGCTCAGGCATTAGGAATTGCAATGGGCCCTTTGCAGTTTGATGGCTCCACAACTGCTCCTCATATCCATACAGAAAACACTGACTCCAGTGACTTCACATGCCTGACAGATTTCCAGGAGAAAGCTAATTAGCTCTGAAGCTGCTCCAAGAAGAGTTAGGGATTGCTGCACTCAGGACCTCTGTGTATCCCCCAGGCTTGGGGGGAGCACTGACCTACTAAGAAATCCCAGCCCAATAAAAAGATACCTCATGGATGATAGCATCTTGGAGAAGGCTGCTGAAACCCCACCTCATGGGGGAATCATCTGTCTCCAGCTTTCAGGAAGGATCCTCCCTCCCCATATCTCTTCTAGGAAGTGTATGGCAACGTTTATAAAAAATCCAGCTGGTTTGGCTTTGTGATAGTATCAAAATTTGCATTTTTATGGTGGACAATAGGAAAATAAACCTGTCCCTAGAAACAAACAGATTTTCCCATTCTTGAAGCATCTATTGAGTAGGGTACACCTGCATACAAAAGCCACTTGAAAAACTGAAATTAAATGGCTTTGAGTAGCTCTGCTCTACCTTGTTGATCAAAACCAAAGAGATTAATCAGAAAGCACCAACCTCATGAACAAACACTCCCTAAGTAATCCACTCATGGATATATCACTTGTTTTTTTAACATCCTCATATTCAAGGCAACTTTTTCTTCTGAATTTTCCCATCTCTGAGAACACTGGAGAAGCCCAAAATAAAACTATCAGGGTTCATATTTCCTGTGTTGTACAGCCCAGTGATAGTTGTCCATCCATGAAACAACACATGGATGTTGAAAGAAACTTTCACTTTTCTTTTCCTGCTTGTTGCTGTATAACAAATGGAGAAGCCTCCTCCCATCCATCTAAACCATCTTGTGTGTGTTACCTGCTGGATTGCCACCTGTGTTTTTGTTATCTCTCTTAAGTGCATTAATTTGAGGCTGGAAAGCAACACCCTGTCTTAACAAACATAAAAGCAAAGCTTAAAGTTCAGCCTATCCTAATCTGCCAGGGCTAGTGAAGATCATAATGCTGTCAAGTCTGACCTTGGAGAACACATGAGAGCGGCATTTCCCCTCCCTCCCCACAAATCAACTCTGGAAGGCAAAAAAACAGTGGAAGGTTGGGGTGGCTTTTTCACTAGACACGAAAAAAAAAACTTTTATGTGATGTCAAATGGCATGGCAAAGGCAAGCACTTCCAGGCAAAGGCAAGGAAGGAATTGCTCATTCCTTGATAAGCTCTCAGCATATATCAAGGAGACAACAGAGCAGTGGTTAAGGTCTTCATTATGTTTTTGGAAGCCAAAATGTTTATTTTAAACCAGCACATGTCTGGGAGTTAATTTTATTTTACAGGTGGAAGTTTGTCATATGGTCAATTAGAAGTTAAATTGGAATAATTCAGTGTACACTCCTTAACAAAACAGAATTAAAGGGACAATTTCAGAACTTTATCAGGGCCACAAAGTCATGTCAATACTCGCTGGCATCAGAGAGTAAATATTTCTGGACTTACCTGTTCCAGTTTAAAGATGTGTTGGTTAAAGTAGTGCTGCAAGCGCTCGTTGGCAAAGTTAATGCAGAATTGTTCAAAACTATTGTTTTCATAGTCTTCAAACCCAAAAATATCAAGCACCCCAATGGATAAAGTCTGCAAGAAAAGTAAGAGTGAGGATTAGAATAAAATCACATTAAGTGGATTTTTTATACACAGTACATAATCAAAAGCACACAGACAGAATTAAATATGCTTAATAGTAGGAATTTTACTGGAATTGTTGATCTTGTGCCATCTGGAAGACTCTTCCAAATTAGAGGGACATGTAACTTTAGATATCAGGACAAAAGGGCTTGTTCTAAGAGAAAAACCCTTTGAGAGGTGATTTTTTTCTTATTTACAAGCAAATGGTCATCTTTGAAGAAACCTGAAGCCTGTTCCAAGTTATTCTATTGAATTTAAGAGTATTGATCTTCAGAAGGGAAACATGGGGATAGGCTTGGGAAATAAAGGCTTGCACCGTGAAGACAACCCACAGAAACACACCCCCAAGGTGAGTGCGTTGTCCAGGCAAACCTGCTCCAGCTGCTATCCTCAAGAAGAAACTCCTACACATCAGGGCTTCCCATGGAAATAATCTTTAGTTCTCCTGGTGAAAACTGAAATAGCATCACAAATAATGCATCCACCTTGTTTGTCAGATGGATCAGACAATGACTGATGTTTGGGAGCATTGAGTCGCTCCTGCCTCACTGAAAGGGGGCTTTAACACAAAAATAATGATGCTGCTGAAAAAGGGAGTCCAAAGCCCTGACTAACACTCAGCCCTAACTGCTGACTCAGCCCTGCCCACGTGATCTTCCCCTGTGACACCTGGATGTGTCCACACAGCTCTTCTGCATTCTGGCACCTTTTTCCACCAGCTCCCGCCAGTTTGGGATGAGGGATATGGAGGGACACCTCTGTGCTCCTTTAGTTCATGGGCAAGAAAGGTGTAAAGAGGGATCTGTCTCATTTTTTTTGGAACCCCTTGTTACTATGAGCAATACATTCTCTCTCTCTCTCCTTCCAGAAGTTCACAATAGGAAGTTTTTCTTTTATTAAATCCATAACCCATAATATAAATTGCAGAATCTGGTGAGTTACAGTTCAAAATAGCCTTTTTTTCCCCATCACTTTGATGATTTTGTGAACCTCAGCCATATCTCACCCCAGGCTTTTCCCCAAATTGAAAAGCCAATGCCTGTTTGGTCTCTAATCTACAATTACCTCTTGAGGTGCTCATCAAGATGTGGGTGCACCAAGGTTTCCCATGTTGGCAAAGTGAGGTCAATGCTGCAGTGGATTCCCAGCTTGCTTTGCATCCTCCTGGCCCCCTCCTCTCCCCACACCAGCCAGGCAAGGAGAGGCAGTGGACCTCTGGCCAGGTGTATGTTGGCCCACAAGTGAGTGCAACCCATCACCTCCTGGCTCAGACTGTGCTTCCTATCCTTGATGGGAGTAGAAATGTGGAACTTTCTCCTTTGTGTAGGTACAGGTTTTCATAAAACTTGAGCCTTCTGCCTGTCAGATGGATTTGGGAAACCCCGAGGAAGAGGGACATGGGGATGCGTCAGCAAATAAACCTCATCCACAGAGGGAGCCAGGGTGAAAAACAAGCTCAAGATAGAGTTTCTGCTGCAGCTTCCATGCCTGTACATGACTGTTGTGTTAAACACCTAATTCATAATTAGTGTTATAAATAAAACTCATACTGTGCCCACCCAGAAAAGCTGCTGTCATCAGAAAAGTAGTGAAGAGCCTGAAGGACACATCTGGGGAGAGCTCCACCAGCAGCTTGTTAGAGCATCATGCTCTGGGATCCAACCAAAGCCACCCCATGCAAATACTCTGTTTATCCATTACAATTAATTAAATAATTAATAAGAGAGGTAAAGACCTTAGCACTGGTCAAATGAGCCAAACCTCAAGTAGGGAGGAGAAATATCCCCTCCCCTCCACCTCAAAGGACCTGAGAGCTGCCAGGTGCCCTGGTTTTAGTTCTATTGGTGTTACCTGTACTTTGGATTTTCTAAGACTTCCTTGCTTAATTCCACTGACAGGAATATAAACCAGACTGTCCACAGGCCTCTCCACACTGCCTTTTGTCCATTTTCAACACATCACATAATGTGGGAGGAAAATATTCCTTCTGTGCCCAACTCCTGAGCAGGGAACCACCTACGGCTGGAGCAGGCATGGCTGCCGTGGGCAGAGCGGCCACTCGGCTGTGAGTTGGAGCTTTGTCTGACCTGGACTCTGGCCACTGGGACAAGCAAAAACACAACAAAAAAAGCATTTAAGCACAAAGATAAGTCTTTCAACCATTTTCCAAGAGCTCATTGACTACTTCATCTTTTGTCCAGGCTTTTCTCCCTAATCCAGGGCTAGAAAATCTCTACCTCCCTGAAGCCATGACAAGGATGAAGGCCCTTGGCCACTTTCCCAGAAGTTTGCATCACTTGATGAAACACCCATGAGAAACAGCTCTCTGACTAGAAGATGGAAATAGGGAACCACTGGACCAAGAACTGAGCCTGGCAGAGGGATTCACTCTCACCCACTGCTTCCCGAGGTCCAGCATCTTCTCCTGCTTGTCCCAATGGATGTGACGATCCTTTTGCTCACTGGGCAGAAATCTGCCTCATCGTTTTTAAAATACATCTCAGGAGGAATTCTTCTCAAACTCTCTGTATGATTAATGGATCATATTACCTATACTATACTATCCATGGAAAACTTGATGATGGAAACAGGACAAAGTGACTTTTCTGATCTCTCTTCACATCACCCTGGCAAATCCTGACCCCAACCACCCCACTGCTGTTCAAGCTCATCTCTACAATAGACAAGAATTCAAAAAAATTCCCCTATATACAAAGAAGACTTGGAACATAAAATGCTCACACTTCCAGACTATACATGGATTTACTGACACCAGCTTTCAAAAGCATCGCATTGATGCCCTGTGGAAGTAGTTAAGCCCCTGCCACGAGTGAAGCCTTTAAGCTGAACAAGGTCTTTAAGCTCTCACAAACTTAATTTAATATGAAACAACTGAACACAAAAACTCTCTCCCTTTTCTCCAGTCCTAGTTCATTTACTGCATTGAAACTGCTACCAAATATATTTCAATGTGGGCGTGGAAATACACTTACAAAGCAAAACAGAAGAGTCATATACAGCAAAAAATAGCCCTGTCAGTTATAAAAGAATCTTATGGAAATATTATATTTTAAAGCTGTGTTTTTATAATTTTTTTTGCTGACACCTAAAATTAAACACACACAGAACTATAAAAATAATCTGCATTTCACAAAACCACTGCAGGTATCAAACCACATGTCCAGGAGGAGGATGGTTAATTCTGCCATGGTTGTTATACAGAGTAAAACAGCATTTTTCTCACATCCCTGTGTTTGTAACTACCAAACTCCTCCAGAATACAGATTTTAAACTGTGAGGTTTTTTTGCAGAGTTTCACGCCAGAGAAATCTGGGCAGAGCTCTGCAGTGAAACAGTCATTTGTCCTCTGTCACAACGCTCCCAAAAGAATGAGGCCAATGGATATCACTTGGGAAAACTTTAAAACCTGAGAATTTTGGAATTTATGGCTGTTTTTCTGCTCTCTGTCCCTGATAAAGCAGCACAAATGTACTAGTACGGAGTCTATTCTTGTAGCAAGGTGAAAAAAACACCATTTCCTTTGACATATACAGGAATTAATTTTGCTAAGCTGCCTGTAAAAAGTGTGTAATCTGGGTGGGTTTAGGATGAAATTTGCAGCCCAATATTTAAAAAAATTAATCAAAGGAGTTTAACATTTACAAATCTTTTAAGTCTTCAGCTTCAAATCCATCCTTTGAAAGAGGTGCCATGAGGAAATCACACAAAGATAATTTAGACCTTGACTTGCCAAGTCTAGTTTGTGTGTTAATGCTGTTTCTTTATCAAAATTAACATATAAAATTAAAAAATGTGACTGTATTAATTAGCATATCAAAATTCCTATGATTAAAAGTGCATGTCTGTGAGGATTTTTAAAATTTGGGTGAACCCTGGGTCAGTGAGCACTTTCTGCTTGAGATGATGAAAAATGACCTCATGCTTTTCTTAAAATGTCTCAGCCACGACATTTAAACACAGAGCATGAGTTTTAAGGGCTTTTGGCAAATGATGGTCTTGAAGCTCCGTGCTCTCCAATACCCAAAGTGCCAATAAATAGGGATCATTGGAGCTGATTTATGTTGTCCCAAATGCACGCTGGTGATGTAATTCCACCATGGAGGTACATTTTGGCAATCACAAATAGGTTTGCTTCAAATTCAGGGGAAAAACCTTGTTTATTACCATTTTAAATTTTTTTATCTCTTTTCATTTTAGTAATTTCTTTTCATTTACAATATTCCAAAAATGATACTGTAAAATGTCCCTCCCCAAAACAACCCCAAAATCCATCACCACTTTATCCAAAAGGACCACTCCAACCTACATCAACCCAATATATAAGATGACTTATTATATAAAGGGAAACACAGTGATTTGCTACAAACTTGGAAATTGAGACCTAAAATTAATGAACTGATGCACAATAAACACACTGCATGTTCAGCAATACTTTCTCTGCTTCAGGTCAAAAAGCCAAGAATTAACTGGTTGGATTAATTTAAATGAATTTTCTTCATGGCCATGAGTTCTTCATGTGTTCAACTATGAATTTTTCTTCGTGGCTATTAATTTAATTTTTCACAGCCATGAGTTCACCATCATCCTCACATATGCACTACATCATCTGAGAATGGCAGCAGGGTGATTTGGGAAGAAATTAAGACATTTCACAAGAACCAAATGGGGAAAAATTAAAAACACCCTTGGAAACGCCTTTTGATCCACCACAATCTCCACTCTATCATCATTTTAAGAGGTGAGATGGACTTCTAGCAATTCCTAACCTGATTTATGGAAGGGGAATTCAATAAGAAGCTCTGGGAGGTTTGGTAATCTTTTTCTCAAGAGAAGGAAAAGTCTCCGACCTCATTAATAAAGATCAAATTTCAGGCAGTTTGTAGAGAATCATGAGAACATAAAAGGAACTAAAACAAATTGAGAGAAGATGAAGGAAAAGGGAGTCGGAGCAAATCTGACCCATGGCAGCTCTGCCATTGCCATAAACCAGAAGGTATCAAATAACATATTCACAACTGGGGTCAGAAATAATATGCTAGAAATCCTGTCACCAAGCAAGATAAGCCAAATCCCACTGTGTTTTCCCAAAATATTTCACTGTACATTTAACTAAATTTGGATATCAAAGGTCTGATTTACATCTTCTAAATATTTGCTGGACAATATGGAAGAACAACGGCCGAGTGTTTATTTTTCTTTGCCCAGCTTCATCTTTTGATCTTCTCCTTACTGCTGATATCAAATAAACACATATTGGGATCTGAAAATGATCTTGGTTCCCATTGTCCCACTAAAATCAAATCTACACTCATGAAGAGAGAAACTTCTGTATTAATTTTTCTCCTCAACTTCTCCCACACACACTCTAAATTGAGATGGTTTTGAGTCTCATTTTACCTCTGTATAATGTGATTATTATAAAAGAAAGCTCTGTGCCCCAAATCCATCATCTAACACTTTCTGAACCTTCGAAATCTGCAGGATTGTTTCAAAATGTATCTTAAAAGTCAGAGGAGTATCAGTGTCAAGCATGGGCTGGGATTAATCTGGGACATCTGCCGCACGGTGAGTCACATATTGTTCACCCATTGCACACTCAGGATTTTCTGAGGTGCAAGGCTGTATTTTGCTCTAATAAATCAGAGACTTGGTGTGTTTAAAAGATTTTTTTGGCTGGTATGTGCCAGCAAGGAGATGCCATCCATATGCCAAGGTCTTGCCATGCAGCAAGGAGGTATTTTCAGGGTTTGGAGATGCCACTGCTGCCAGTCCACCTCCCAGTCACCCAGTTGGTATTGCCTAACCTCAAAACAATACATGGGAGACTAGGAGAACCTGCATCCTCATCTGGGGTTTCTCCAAGAATGAGCTGAAAAGGAATTCAGGAGGATTGGGAAGTGATAGGAAAAACCAGATCAGTCGTTGGCTTTGTTTCTCCGCAGCGGTGACTCTTGGTTGGTGCCTCAGTGGCAGCTGCAGAGCCCAGGATACCCTTGGACACTTGTTGGCAGCACTGTTATTCCTCGAGGGCAAAGGAGCAGCTATTCCCAGCCCTGCCCAGTCCAGGGAGACATTTCTCCTTCCTCTTAAGTGCTGAAACAACCCAAGTCAGGGGCTAAAAATAGGGAGGTGATGTGGTAGAATCGCTCAAAGGAAAATTGGCTGGTCAATGTTTAACGAAGCTGCTCTGAAATGCATATAAATCTCTTCTTCACCATCTCCACCCCTAAAATGGGGAGGATTTGTGCATTTTCATGGTTTCTAGGGGATTTGTGGGAATCAATCCAATTCATAGAGGACTCCGAAGATAAACTGAACTACACTTGTGCCTAAAGCAGCAGGTATTTCCTGGTATTTTCTGTGCTGCCTTTCTGCTTCAGAAACTCTGGCCCAAGTACAGCCCAGGATTGCCTCCCTGGATCTGAGCAAATTCTGCAGCTCCAGGTCCTGGGCATTTGCCAGCATGGCTGGATCTGCTCTGGCACAGGGGCAACACCACTCCCAGTTCCTGGAGCCTGCTGCCTGACCTGGATATTACCATTACCATTTGGGGCAAAAAAGAAAAAGGGTCAGAAACCTGTGAATTGTGAATTCATGAGATGACACATGGAGGTGGGCAAGGGGGAAGATGGTTACACTCCATGGGAGTCTTGGCTGGAGGAACCAGAGGGTTAATGTGCAGCAGCAATGCTGGAAAAAAGCAGGAATTCGGGCTGTTCTGGCTCTTACCTGCTGAGATTTGAGGTTGGGAACAAAAGTTTAATTGCCCATAAACAGCTACTGTGGTGCCTCACTTTCACAGCCATGCTGACTAAGCATACAAGAGTGTCCTAGACTGATTTGTATTTAAATATTACAGAACAGATAATAACTTTAAAGAATCATTGGGTCATTAATAAAAATAATTAGCATTTGAGATGCATTTCCTTGTCAAAACAAATCCACTTTTCTGCTTCACTAAATATGTAAACAGTGTGGTTTGTTTTTTCCTGACAGTCCAGACAAAACTTTTGATTACTTGGAAAAAATCAGGAAAGAACATAACATTTCTGGTAAAATATTAAACAGAGGGAGAGGCAGCATGTGCAGTCAGAAGGCTTGCTGGATGTTATCACTGTAACAACCCTTCTTTGTCAGAAAAGCTTATAAGCAGATTTCATAGGCATGTTTTTATTTCCAGTCCACAACTGCACTCCACAACCCTTTTTTGGAATTAAATAAAGGAGTGACCACACTGAGAGTCTCTGCAACTTCAGTCCTATGGCACAATCCAAACATCAGTGCTTAGCAAAAATCCTCCTTTTGGCAGCTGTGACTTTAGCTTGTATGCACAACCCCCCAAAAAACCCCACGTGCTGCTGGACCACGTCCCCGATTTCCAAGCCAAGGGTAGCTGGAGAGCTGGAAGTGCTTGTGTACATGGACACGGATTTTGGGGTCAGTATCCCCCAGCCTCGAGGAGTGTGGATGAATACATGAGAGGGTTAGGGAGGATGTGCTGTGTCACAGCATGCAGGCCCTGCTATTGTAGGAAACTTCATGTCATTCCTTCCATCAATTCTTTGGGAACAGCATCCCACCAGCTTCACTCTTCCCATCACGACTCTTTTCTTTAAATTCATTTTTCTACTGTACTACCTCAGTATCTACAGACACCCACCTCGTTCATTATTTCATCACAGACCAATTTCATGAAAATGGTGTAGAAAGAATTCCCTTTTTTCCCTCTGAATTATACATGGTCCTCTAGTTTTACACATAAGGAGGAAAATATTTAACATTGTTCCTGGAATGGGTGGGGGAAACTGGCTTTTGTGGCTACAACAAAATCTCTTCCCTGGTTGCTTTGAGCTTATAATACTTAAAGTGCTTCATCCTTCTCAGCTCAGCAAGCACCACTTAGAATAATGATGTACTCGGTTATGATCCGAGGAAAAATTAACTTCATGTTAAGCAACATGCCTGGGTAATGTTTTATCACTCAGTTATTTATTTTAAAAACCCAAGAGAGGAGCCAGAAGAGCTGGTGAGAAGTTACCTTGGTGCTTTCCTCCATGTCCTTGGAGTTGAGGAGCGCGTGGTTGATCCTGAACACGATCCAGTCAAACAGGGCACTGTACAATGACTTGGCCATGGAATTCCGCACGGTCACAGCCTGAAATAGAAAAGAAAAAAAAGAGGATTGGAAATTACTCCTGCTCTGCACTAAAATGGCTTTTGCTTCACAAGCTCCCACATCCAATGTTCGCGGATGATACATGAGATCAGACCACAAATACCGTCACTGGTGGCAAAAGGAAAGAAAATAAATACATACATTAAATATAAATATAATAAATTCACCAAGATCCTTGAAAGGTTTCCTGGGGGAGAAGGAAAGAGAAGGGTGGATATTGCATAGGGGCGACAGCAAGCGATGTGAAAGCACAGGCCAGGACAGGCAGCGCCTGGCACCAGCAGAAGGGCTACAAAAGGGGAGGCTAAAAACCCCCCTAGGAAATCTGAGGGTTCCTGAAAACTTGAAGTTTTCCAGGTACCACCAGCGGGAGCTACAAATCATGGCAGGCAGGTTCAGAGCTCCTTCAGCAGCTCTCCCAGAGAGAGGAATAACAGCACTCCGGAAGGGTCATCCCCACCACAGCCGGGATCAAAGAGATTCTGCTTGATGGGATGAAAGCTGAGATCAAAGGAAGATCCCTGGGCTTTTGGACAGGCACCTACATAGAGACCCAGAAAGCAGGAATTTCTATTTAAAGGTTATCTTTGTTCTTGCTGCTTGGGATTCTTCCTTGGTTTCAATTATCAACATGAGTAGAGCTTTGGTACATATTAATCACCCAAAAACTTAGGGCACCAGCCATGACTGCTACATTTTGGTTCGTTTTAGCACTGCAGAAGAATAAAAAAGGAACCAGAAGACTCCCGTATAATTACTTCAATTAAACCTTGAACTGTAACAAATCAATGGCTTGTCACACATTGCCTTGAAATCCTTCTCACCAACGCTCCCTTCGAGGAACATCATCTGAGTGGCCTCATGTCACTGACCCCAAGTGAAGGAATAAAGCTCACATAGCATCATTTATCTTCTATCAGCTTACTCCCACCTCTTTTTTCCTTGATTTTTGGAGATAGCAGCATTTAGCGTGACCACAAGCCGTTCTGCCAATGTTTTGCTCTTAAAATGCAATTATTAAGCACATGGTCTAACTTCCTCTCCCTGTCCAGCTGGAACAGGAGAAAGGATTAACACAGTCCATGGCCAGGGGAGGTTTAGGTTGGATGTTAGGAAAAATTTATTCATGGAAAGGGCTGTCAGGCATTGGAACAGCTGCCCATGGCAGGGGTGGAGTCCCCATCCCTGGAGGGATTTAACAGACAGTGTGCATGTGGAACTTGTGGATATGGGTTAGTGGTGGCCTTAGCACTGCTGGGAGATGGTTGGGCTGGATAAGCTCAGAGGGCTTTTCCCACCTGAACAATTCCATGGTTCTATGGCCGAGGATGCTCACAGCCTCTGTACACTGCTAACCATAACGTGATGGCAATAAAGAGTGACATCACAAGGCAACTACAAAACATGGCCATAATTAACAAGGAATTCCTCACCCAAAAAAACAACCAAAAACAAGCTTGTGATGCAAATAGGTGAGCAACAGGACCGAGAGGATTTTGGTGCAGCTCAGACCAAAGCAGCACTTTTAAAAGAGTGAGCTCTTGAAATGCCTGAGTTCTCCAACAAGGGCTGGAAAGCAGCCGGCATTTCAAACACAAAGAGCTCCAGTTCCCACTAACTGCTTTTTCTTCTCTTTACTGATGAAAAAGGTCTGGGGTGGGTTTTTTGGCTGTTTTTATTAAAAGCAACATGGGTTGTTTGGGTGGGGGAGGTTGCTATCTAATTTTTTTTTTCAATTTACTCAAATGCGAGAGAATATTTCAGTGATTAATAGAAAATTCAAGGCTCCATCTACACTTTTTTCATTAAGCTGGAAGACAATCAGTGCCACAGAAAAATCAGTCTCTGGGGAAAGACGAAGGCTGAGATCCAGGAATGACTCTCACTGCCCTAATGCTTTGTCCTAGCATAAACCAGCCCAATTAATTGCTCTAACATGCAATTAAAAACAAACTCCGTCTCTATTTAAAGCCAAAAAGAACACAGTTGTTTCTCCTACAGCATCATATATGGGTTTATGTTGCAATACTTTTCATTACCTTTTATTAGAGGCTACAGGGATGTGCAGGACTTCACCCCTGAATGTCCCTGGGTTTTTTTCCTCAAAATAAACTAGGATATCATTAAGCCTGCACCACTCCAGTGCTGAGAAATGCTGGGAGTGTGACTGCTGCAAGTCTCCTGAATGGTCAGACTGGGAAGTTTCCCTGACACCAGCACTGCCCAGTTTCCTCTAGAATGTGCAGGGTGTGGGATGAGCCACTGCTCTTATTCCCAAGGTGTTCTCAGCTACATGGAAAGTTGGGAATCTCATGAAAAGGTGATTTCCTTGCTATACTTGGGTCCCATAATCAGTGGCCCAGATCCCAAAGTGTTCAACAGCTACTTTTGGAAAAAATGGTTTAATCCTAAGAGCTGGTAGGAAACTCCTGGCAAAGCAACATATCGAGAATACGGGGTGGATGGAGCACTTTGCCTTCAGCCATTTAAAAAATATTTGCATTGAAATGAACCTATTTTAATGACTCAGGGTTTAGGGGGGCTTTCTTTATTTGAATTTTTAAAATTTCATTTCAATAAAATATTTACTTTTTAGAATAAATCTTCATTAACATCACATTTTAAATATAGCCTCTCACTATCCTGAGCAGATTCCAAAACTACCCAATCTGAAGACCATCAAAGAATATTATTTCTTTTCAAATTCAGGAGCTGCAGCAGAGCATTTAAAATAAGGTTTTATGCTTTATTTATTGAGAAATCATTTATTTCTGTACTATTCTACATATCTTAAATTAATTCTAGTCTCTGAACTATATCCCATACATCGCATTCAGTTTGTCTTCAGGTCAACACCTACAGCTTCTGGTCTCTTCCACAAGTCTCCTTACATGACATTTAGGCAGATCTAGAACAAGGCAATACTCATCAAACCATTTTTATTAAAAAAAGCTGCTGCAATGCCAAAACAAATCTCTGGGAATCAAAGGGAGCAGGACATGTTGCACCCACACAAAATATTGCTGATTCCAAACTGAGACAGATCAAACGCGCTTTGACTCGGCAGGTCAGGAAATAAGCTACAGACAAGGTTTTAATCAATACTTTCCAGCTTATCAAGCTAGAAAGGATCTATATATTATTTATTATATGCCAGAAACTCAAAAAAAAAAAAAGTTGGGTTGGCCAACTTTTGTTAAGATCCTGATATAACATATTTGAGTTTTTTGTATCATTTCATTGTCAAATCAATTGTACTGAAAGTTGTCATGATCAGCATTGGATTCAGGCCACCTTAAAATAGCTAAATATCTGGAAACATCTTCTGTTAAAAGGAACAAGGGGAAGACAGGCTTAAGAATTAAAATCTGCTTTTGAATTGCTTTGGAACAAGACTTACAGTTCCAGCAGCAGCAGCCTGTGTTTTAGAGGCTGGAAAAGATGTAATCTCAGGAACCCAAATTTGCTCAAATTAAAAGTCTCTGTAAAACACATTTGTACACACAGAGGAGATTCTTAAGAACTGAGATTACAAAGTCACTAAATATATTTAAGCAAGTCTGTCTGCTGCCATCCCACAGCACCCCCTGCTCCAGGCAGGATCCATCACTCCTTCCCTTCTGCATTGAGCTGAGGGCTTAAATTTCAAGCTGGAATAATTCAAAATATTTGCTGGTACCCAGAAAATACAGGGAAAGCAGGTGGGTTAAAATCCCCATCAAGCTTATACATTGAAAACCACAAGAAAGACATTGTGGGGCTGGAGACAGAGATGGAAACAGAGCTGGGGAAGGGGCTGGGGCACCAGGAGCAGCTGAGGGAGCTGGGGGGGCTCAGCCTGGAGAAAAGGAGGCTCAGAGGGAACCTTCTGGCTCTGCACAACTCCCTGACAGGAGGGGGGATCCATGGGGGTGAGTCAGGCTCTGATCCCAGGGAACAGGGACAGGACAAGAAGGAATGGCCTCAATCAGAGAAGGCTCTGTGGTCAGGCACTGGCACAGGATGCTCAGGGAAATGGTGAAGACTCCATCCCTACAGGAATTAAAAGCTGTCAGTGGTGGCCTTGACAGAGCTGGGGAATGGCTGGACTTGATGATCTTAGAGGTCTTTTCCAACCTAATTGATTCCATGATTCAGAGATGCTCAGTTCACCTTTTACAGACATTTTCATGTAATTTTGCTGGAAGCTTCTCCCATGCTCCTTATTGGATTCGGTGTTTTTACTGCTGACTAACCTAACACAAGCAAGAGCAGCAATAGCTCAATTTGAACAATAAAACCTCAAATATTTTACATTTTTCAGACTAAGGGGAATAAACAAAGCCCAGATAACAGAGGATGGGTGAAAGCAAGTGCTGAAGGACTTTGAAAGGCAAAGAGCAAAAATTGCAGCAACATCCCTGGATGTCCCAGGGAGCAGAAAGCAAAGAGATCCCACTGAGTTGGACTTGATGATCCTTGTGGGCCTCTTTCAACTTCGGATATTCTCTGAGGACAAAGCCATCAAGATGCTGCTGGAAACTCTGTGGCTTTAGTCACACCCTTCTATAGCCAAGAGGAACATTTTCTGGACTGTGGACCCCAGTAACCACAGTGAGAACCAGAGTGGGACTGAAATACAAGAGATAGACCCTCTTCTCAATGACTACATCAAACCAACCCAACCATGGAGAGTATCTGGAATAGCAACTGGCTTTAAGCATTTTTGACCCAAACAAATCCATGGATGATGGGCTCTTGTAGCCAACAAATAATTCCTCTACTATTTTGCTTCAAAAGAGCAAAACTAATAAGAACTGTTTCTGTTCAGGGCATTGCTTGACACAGAAAATCAGAAAATTAGAAGACCAAAACAAAGCAAAGCTCATCACTTTTGCATCACTTAGGAAGAGCAGGGTATTGGTGCACTGAGCAATTCTGAGTAAGAATCATTCCTAAGTGGTATTTATGAGACAGCTACAGGTCTCTAAAGACTTCAAACATCTCAGCTCATTGAGAGGTTTGTCCATCTTCCCTCATAGCTAGTGTGGAAGACAGCACTAGACTGGCCCAGGACAGAGGAGAAGGGTGGTGGATGGATACTTGGGTTTAGGCAGCTCTTATGAGAGAGCTGCCCAAAACACAACTTAATATTACATTTGTACAGCCATGTATAGATCTGAGTTTGCCTAGGAGGGTTTCTGAGCCTTACTCCATCACTGAAACCTCCAGAGCGCAGCTAGCACCACATGTTGCTTTCTAGAAAAGCAAGACAAAACAACCCAAACCCATTTTTCATAGAAAATATGCCCTTTTTACACATACATATTGGACATCACTATCTATTTTTGGCCACTGCTATGAAGAATGCACCTTAGAAAGGGCACAGTGCTCAGAGCTGGGGCTTAGACCCCAGTCCCTGAGCACAGCCTCAGTTAATGAGAAATGAATTTAAATACAACTGGAAAGTGAGTGCAAGCACCAAAACAACTTAAAGCCCTAATGAGGATTAAACACCCGTGGAGTTTACTAACTGTGACACCCTTATCCCATCTCTCAGCACTATGCAAATCTAGGAAGCACCCATAAAGACATGCTGACACTCAGCTGGTCAACACAAAATCATTGCATCTTCCACAATTCTGGTCAACATAACACTATTAAATCCCATTTTTTCACTGGGGACTTCACAGACGTGGGGGCAAGGTCAGTGCGCCCACTCCAGATTTTCTACAAGCTACAAGAACTTGAAAAGCTGGTATTTAAATGCCATTTTCCAAGCACAGCTCTGGAAAATTCCTTGGATCTAGAAGAGAAGACTTTTTAGAATGCAGCCTAACTTGTTAGCCCCAAAGACAACTTGGTGCTTTGCTGTACAAGATTTGCTGCATAGTTGGTCATGGTCCTTTTTACCTGCAGTTTTCCAGCATTTTCCCAGGAGACTGGGTGTGTGCATCCCATTATGGACAATACAGACATTATTTGTTCACAGTGGATAAACACATTGCCAGCACCAGCATTCCCTACCAATGCAGAACTCCCACCCATCCCAAAATATATGGCTTTACAAGCAACACTCCTTGTAATTTTCCCAAGATCCTGCAATAGCTCCAAAAATTAATTTGTTAAAATAGGAATGATGTTGATACAGCAATAGGAGCTACCTATGGATTCTTTCTCTCCTGGTGACCCCCCAACTCTTCCGGAACATGTGCAGCTGTTTCCTGCCCTCCAGGAGGAAAACAAGCAACACGTTCCCCTTTCAGACTCTTATCAACAAATACTGAACAATTACAGTAATTCCAAGGTGACAAGAAATCTTTCTTTCCAGGTGTGAAGTTTGCAGGATTTAGTGTAAAACATAAAGAACAGGCGTTCAATTACTTAAATGACAATTAGAAAATACATTTTCTTCTGGTGGAGAAAAGAAACAGAGATTCCTCTTCTCTTCAGGAAATCAGATCTGAACACAGGAAGAGAGGAAATATCCCCTTTTCCCTTAGGGCCTTTGATGGGCTTCCTATAATTTCTATACAAGGATGAAAGGTGCTTCCAATGAAATGTTTGGGAAAAAAAAAGTAGCAGTAGAATTCTTCCTCTTCAGTAAATTCCTCAAAAAAATCAAATCTGAATATGTGGTTTTGGTGGCTCTGTGGGAGCTTTATTTGTTTGCTTTTCTCTTAATATGTGGAATAAATTTTCAGCACTCTGATGAAGATTGGTTCTCTGATGAACCAATTGGTGTTTCTGTTCACAGGGATTTGGCAATAAATCCCAGAAACCTGTTGATATCCTACCACAGAAATTATTAAGAGAGCTATTATCATGAACAGGATAAGATTTTCATTATCATTTGATGTCTGGTTTGAAATCCTTATCAGCCATTCCCATTTTTCCCCCATTTATTCTCTAAGGTAAAATTTGTCTTCATAATTACATTGGTACTTACTGTAACACAAATGTCTCATTCCAATATGGCTCAGAGGAAAAAAACCACATTTTAAAACCTACTGAATTTTACCCATGGTTGGGACCTAGGCTTTTCAGATGAAAGATGAAAAACTCCCTCCTTCCATCACTTCTGTGTGTTTAAATAACATCTCTAATTTCCAAGTAGGGAAAAAATCAGGAAAAGTGTACACGTTTTCTTATTTGCTTCAAAGTACCTACTTAACAAAATCATGCTGCATGCAAGTAAATGATTCAAGAAATCAGTTTCTATTCTAAAAAAAAAATTGTGCTAGTTTTTAAAAAAAAATACACATATTAACAACGCTTGGCCACTGTGAAGAGGGACAGGATTTATCCAAGATTAGAACAAGCAAAAGCAGGAGGAATTCAAGCTCTCCTAATGCACTTGATTTGAATTACCTAAAGAGATCTAATGACCAGGAACAGAAGCCAACCCCCCATTCTCAGTGAGCCTTAGGTGTGCAGACAATTGAAAACAGCCCACGTGGGCATCTCAGAGATGATGATCTACAGCAATCACTAATTAGGAGATTAAAAAAAGCAAACTGAAAATACACTTTTATTTCAATAGAGCTTAGGAGTGCCAGATACTACTCATAGTGCTCGTGTCGGACTAGTGAGACCACATGTACTAAAATACTATAAAAATCAATTTTTCTCTCTCTGACACTGTTACTGCTCCACGAGGGCTGAAAAAACCCACATGGAAAGTGGCTGCAGCTCGTGTTTGTGGTTGTAGGGAGAGAACTGCTGAGGGAGGGTGCTTTGCTGGGCTTGACATCCCTGTGCCGAGATGGAGTAGCGACAAAGGAAGGGAGAGACGTAGCTGTGAGAGCTAAATTAGGGAAAGAGCAGAAAGCGAGGAGGTTGGTGAGGAAGGAGAGCAGCACCACACACAAAATCTGCTGGAGCATCTATGGCTCATCCCCAAAACTGGGAGAACATTTCTGGGTTTGAAGGAAACAGAAATCTCTCAGTTGCCGGAATCAGACAAGGACAAAATCCCTCCTCTGGTCCAAATGCAGGTTTCAGTGCCTTGTTTATAGAATCTCAGCATGGTTTGGGATGGAAAATACCTTAAGGATCACCCAGTTCCACCATGGGCAGGTGTTCCAGCATATGTCTCAGTTGAGACAGCCACAATACACAGTGTATCACCATACAATTTCAGAAGGCTTTAAGCATTCACCCAAACAGAGTAACACCACACCACATCAGAAGGCTTCAGGTATCTGCCCACACAGAGCAACACCAGACCACTCCAGAAGGCTGCAAGCATCTGCTCCTCTTGTCCTTCAGCCCAACCTTTCATACCCCTCATGTTCATGCACTGCACCCGTGTGCCCTCTGCTCCCTTTGGTGCTTGGTCAGTGCCCCTGGGCACTCCATGGCTCATTGCTGTCAGTGCTGCTCACCTGCTTCTCACAGCTGCACCCACTGGGGATGAGGCTGGGCTGCAGCCCCACTCCCAGTCACCACAAACTGTGTGCCTACAGGCAGGGACACCTCCTGCTTGCCCAGGTTACTCCAAGCACCATCCATGGCCTTGGACACTGCCAGGGATCCAGGGGCAGCCACAGCTGCTCTGAGCAACCTCTGCCAGGGCCTCACCACCCTTACAGTCAAGAATTCCTTCTCAATATCCCATCTAACCCTGCCCTACAGCAGTGGGAAGCCATTCCCTGTGTCTTGTCCCTCTGGGCCCTTGTTCCCAGTCCCTCTCCAGCTCTCCTGGAGCCCCTTTAGGTCCTGCAAGGGACTCTGAGGTCTCCCTGGATTCTTCTCTTTTCCAGGTGAGCACCCCCAGCTCGTCCAGCCCTCAGAGCATCTCCGTGGCCTCCTCTAGACTTGCTCCAGCAGCTCCACATTTTTCTGATGTTGGGGACTCCCGTGCTGGAGGCATCTCTGCAAGTGGGGTTTCATAAGGGCAGAGTAGAGGGGAAGAATCCCCTCCCATGCCACGTGTCCTCCTCCATCCATGGCCAGCAGGATGAATACACTAATCCAGGATGAGAACATTGTGATATTAAAATAATTTTTATTACTTTTTAGAATTTTTTTTTTTTAAATAATGAATTACTAGTGGTTTATAATTTCCTAGAGTTGCAAGTAAGCAAGTAGTTTTGAAGGATGTCCTTTGTCAACCTGACAATATGTTGACAATGGAAAATTGTCTCTCTGGCTAAGCTTGTTGAATTGACTTGTCCCATCGGGATTTTTAGGAAGGGTGTTAGTATGGTTTGGGAAATCCTCTTAAAATACCTCTGACTAATGCAGACTGGCAGGTCAGAGAAGGACCTTTGTCCAAGGAGGGTGATTGTGAAGGTACCAACTGGCCCAACGTGGTCGTGGAAGGTACTGAGAAACGGGTACAAGAGGAGGGAGAGCACAAGAAGAATTAGAAAAAAGGTATAACATAAAATTTGAAACTAATAGCTAAACCCCCTCTCTGAATGTGAGAACATTTACACACCAGATTTAGTGACAAAATCCTGAAGTGCCTTTGTGTTTGAGTGTTATGTTGGGGCATGAGGCAGCATTGTATGGTAATGATATTACAGGCTATTTTTTCTCATTGGAAAATCCACCCATAAGTTCTGGAAAACATCATTGACACTTGCATCTCTTGGATAAAATCCACTGGCAGGACAACCCCCTGCCTCCCAACTCCAGGGTGATAGTGGAAGGTTTCTGCCAGGATGTGGCAGCCAGCCAGGAGGGCGGGAGCCAGAGATAGAGCAAGGTTTCAGTGCTTTGTTGTTGTTTTTCAAAGTACTTCCTTTGCAGGTACATTTATAGAATTAAAGCATAAAAACAAACCTTTACAGGAATGTTCAAACTACTTTTAAGCCAACTTTTCCTCTTTTTTGTTGTAATCAAAAATGAAAAAAGCATTTTTCACTCATTTTCTTTCAACCATGCCTTCAAAGATATTTTTCCTCCTCCTTAATTGTACATAAAAATCATTAAAAAACCTTTCTTGCAGGCTGAATCCAGAGTAGTACATTGACAATCTGAGTTCTTTTAGGGAAATGACCCAAGAGAATGACAGGATTTTAATAAGATGTTCAGATAAAATATGAGTGTGGAAAATGACTTCATACTTCTCCCGCCCAAGCATGATACAACACTCCTGGATGCCAAGTCAGGCATTAAGCTCGAGTCTGATATCCTGCAAGAGTACTTTCCTCTGGGTGTTAAGCCTCTGTTTTAAAAAAACCCTAATCCTGCTTGTCTCAGCCCATGCCCTGTGAGCCAAGGGTGAACCCTAAAGGCTGTTTGGTTCATCCCAGATGCAGGACATGGATGTGGATGGAAACCAAATACGTTGGGTCACAACAGGGAAGGGAGAAGAACACTGAGAAACCACAATTTCCCACACACACACAGGGCTGACTCAGGACTCACTCAATGGGCTGAACGCAGTGGTAGATCAATTTTGGGTCATGAAAAGCTCAGTGTGAGCTGTTTGTGTGCTCTGGGAGCCCCGGACTGTCCCATGCCCTGGGATCTGATTCCCCAATGTGGGGCAGCAGGAAAGGGGCATTCTGTCCCTCTGCTCTGCTCTCATGAGACCCCACCTGCAGAGCTGCCTCCAGCTCTGGGGCCAACATCAGGAGGATGTGGAGCTGCTGGAGAGAGTCCAGAGGGGGCCACGGAGAAACTCCAAGGACTGGAGACCCTCTGCTCTGGAGCCAGGCTGGAAGAGCTGGGGGTGCTCACCTGGAAAAGAGAAGGATCCAGGGAGACCTCAGAGTCCCTTGCAGGGCCTAAAGGGGCTCCAGGAGAGCTGGAAAGGGACTGGGGACAAGGGCCCAGAGGGAAAGAACAAGGTGGAATGGCTTCCCACTGCTGTAGGGCAGGGTTAGATGGGATATTGAGAAGGAATTCTTCCCTGTGAGGGTGGTGAGGCCCCGGCACAGATTGCCCAGAGCAGCTGTGGCTGCCCCTGGATCCCTGGCAGTGTCCAAGGCCAGGCTGGGCAGGGCTTGGAGGAACTTGGGCTAGTGGAAGGTGTCCCTGCCCATGGCAGGGGGTGAAATTAGACAATCCTTAAGTCTCCTTTCAAACCACACCATCCTGTGATTCTGTGATCCTCACACTATCTCACACACATTCCCACTGAAATGGTTTGTGTGCTTCTGTGAATTCCTGTAATTTCTGAGGAGTAACACAAAGTATCAGTGCTCTTGGCAACTGCCCTCTCCTTACTCATCCTTCCTGTCATTAGATGGATGTAAACACAGAAAATGAAGTGGAAAACCTCAAATAAGAACACTAAGAACATTTTTTGTGGGTATGTTGAGGATCTAGCTATTGTGTCCCTGCTGGTGGCAGGCAGGTTTGGGAAAGGACAGATGGGAGACCAACCTCTCCCATTCCCATCCCCATCTCAGGCCAGAGCCTGCCCGCTGTTTATTTTTAGAGATGATTTCAAGTCTTGTCTCTGATATTGTCACTTTGCAACTGCTGACTGGAACACGTTGTGGTTATGCTTTTCAGAAACAGCCCCCAAGTACAGCCAGGAGCAAAGGAAACCAACACAAATTTTGTTAGAGATTTTCTCCGAGTCCCAACTGCTGAGCCAGGCAGTTACGAGCATCATCTTCCTAAAAAGATTGCACTCAGAGCCTTCGGATTTGGGCGCTGCGGTTAGGAAGTGTCATCTGTAACAAATCAAAACTGAAAAGAAAGGGAAAAAAAGCCACTCTCTCTCCCTGAAATTAAACCCTTCCAGAAAACAAGGCTGCAGCTCTTGCTTCTCCTGTGGAGAAGATGATGAAAGGAGGCACATGGAACATCCCTTAGGGACAGATGCTCACACAGAGCCATCCTGAGCCCACCACAGAGCTACAGGAGAATGGAGCCACTAGGCAGCCAAGTCTGATGAGTCCGCTGATGACAAAATGTGTTTTCCTCCACGTTGGTGCATCCAGAGTCTGTTCTGCCAATGGCATGAACTGACCTCCCATTCCTCCCATGTTTTCACAGTGAAACCAGTACAAAAAACAATTAATAAATTACTTTGTGTCACAAGAAGAAGTTGTGTGACCTGATGTGAGGAGGACACATTTAGGGAAATTTGTTCAGCACTTACAGGCACAATGTACTGGGATCCTCACCAAGGAGTCCAATCAATCACCAAAACCAGCCCTCGAGCCTTTAAAGCCAAATCCTGCCTTTAGATTGGTCCTTCCCAAGCACAGGGCAAGTGTAGACAAACTCGTTCTGCCAGTGCACCATTGTCATCATTCCAGGTTATTTTTACCATTTTTTTGGGCAAGGTTCCCCAAAGAGAAGTTATTTCTCATCACACCTCAGCTGCTACTGCTGTAGAGGCAAAGTTTGTGCAACAGAACCTATCCAGCCATGGAACTTCTACACCTCCTCCTCCTTCAGCCACTGACCAACAGCCCCGGGCTGAGGAAAAAATCAACCCGAATTTATTCAGATTGGGCTTACACATGAAAATCTCATATTCCAAACAACTGTGCCAAAATGACATCCCCTGTGGGAAGAGCTGGCAAACTAACCCAGGAATGGTTTGTCTGCATTCCTTGAAAACATTTCACATTATTTTAGTAGAAATTTAAGTAATTAAAAAAACTCTGTGAAATTAAAGCATATTCTGAGTAATGAGATGTAATTAAAAGAATCCTTTAAAGAGCTGAGAATGGATTTGATTTGAAAGGGTAGCTATAGCCAGAGCAATCCATAGAAAGTCAACATTTCCCTTCCTAAAGTCCTGATCTTGGACTTTGTTCGGGAATCTTGGAATGCCAATGTCTTCCTTGTTTTCCCAGACACCAATGCCAAATAAATAGCAGGAGCACAGTTAACACACAGGAATTTCCACAGTGGCACAGAGCAGAAGAGTGACTGCAGCAGCTTTTGCACATAAGGAAGTGCATTTCCAAGGGAAAAGTGAGAAACCTCATCCCACAAATAGGTTTCTTTTGAAGTTCTACCCTCCCAGGTTGGACTCATGTCCTGAAGCAGAGACAGTTGCTTGGCTCTTAAAAGCTTTGTGGAGTTTCAGTTTTATTCCATTAATATTTTTCTGTGAATTCTGTATCCACTCATCAACGTAGCAGCTCTTCAAAGGGCTCCTGCTGAGCTCCTCATGTTAATAACCCGTGGTGACAATGAGTCTCCTCAGCTAATGGGTTTTGGGATAAGTAGGTGTTTCCAGCAGTTCTGCTGCTTTCTGTTCCATTAAGTGTCCCTGTCCTCGTACCTCAGGATTGAGAATTTTCCTTTCTTCATGCTATTAATTGTTTTGTCTCCTTCCCACTTTTTCTCCTTGAATATTTTCAGGCTCGTGATTAATTGCAACTATGATCTTTTCCTTTGTTGTTTTTTGGTTTTTTAACATCTTAGGTAATGTTCTGCCATTTGGCCCTGGAACTCAATTTCTTCTCCCTTTTCATGGGCTGAAAAAGGCATCAGCCAGTCCCACTACAAGGATATAGAGAATGAAACATCACTCAGTTCTTTGCTGTAATGAAATATGTTTTCGACTCATTACAGTTCACTCCACAAGGCTTCTCTACCTTGTGTCTCAGTTAATTAACTGTTACTGGGCTGAAAATTAAGTGTTCATGCTGAAAATGAAATGTTCTCCCTAATTTTAAAAACCAGCAGAGTTTATCATCCTAAATAACCATCCTGTGATGGTCATTCCAAGTGTCTTGCATTCCTCAGCAAAAATTCATCCCAGGTAAAGAAGGTCCAGGTAAAATGACACTTTGTGATGCAAAAAAATAAAATCTAATGATTTTGTGGCACCAGAAAAAAAAGATGTGTCTGGCCTACCCCATGCAAAGGTTCTCTCCTCTCTCCTTCTCCCAAAGGACACAAATCCAACTGTCCTCCCACTCCAAGTCTCTCTGGCTCTGCTGAGCCAGCACAGACCCAGAGACAATGAACATCAGAGGATGAAAAGACAATGAAAGCAAAGCTGTGGAGCCCTCAGCAAATGCTTCCAGAAGACCTGGACTTTCATTGCCTGCTTTGCTGTCACCCAAAACACAAGGTTCAATGCTTGTCACCCCCTGCCTAATCCTGCACATCTCAGATTGTCAGGAGCCTGAATACTTTGGTTTGTAAATCTCACTAGAATTGCATCAGTGCTTTTCTAACTAATCATGAGCTGATTTCACATGCACTTAGAGCTACACCTATTTAGGCAGAATAAAAAGCATTTCACAGATTTAATTGTAATTTGGGTGCTCTGGACACAGTCACAGAACAGTTCCATGGTGACCTTCCATGGCAGGTAACAACAGCATGGAGCACCCAGCTGCTAAAGAGCAGCTGGCCATTTAAACAACGACAAGATCATGGAATACCAGACAGGTTTGGGTTGGAAGGGACCTTCAAGGTCATCCAGTTCCACTCCCTGCCATGGGCAGGGACCCCTTCCACTAGCCCAGGTTGCTCCAAGCCCTGTCCAACCTGGTCTTAGACACTGCCAGGGATCCAGGGGCAGCCACAGCTGCTCTGGGCAACCTCTGCCAGGGCCTCACCACCCTCACAGTCAAGAATTCCTTCTCAGTATCCCATCTATCCCTGCCCTGTGGCAATGGGAAGCTGTTCCCTCTTATCCTATCCCTCCATCCCTTGTTCCCAGTCCCTCTCCAGCTCTCCTGGTGTCCCTTCAGGCCCTGGAAGGGGCTCTCAGGTCTCCCTGGAACATTCTCTTCTCCAGGTGAACACCCCCAGCTCTCCTGGCCTGGCTCCAGAGCAGAGGGTCTCCAGTCCTTGGAGCTTCTCCGTGGCCCTCTCTGGACTCTCTCCAGCAGTTCCACATCCTTCTGATATTGGGGACCTCAGGGCTGAGGCAGCTCTGCAGGTGAGGTCTCATGAGAGCATGGCAGAGGGGAAGAGTCCCCCCACTCCCTGCTGCCCAGGTTATGGGGGAGTTCGGGGCCACTGGCCCAGCATCTGCTCCCCCACAGCTGCTTGCACTGCCTTGCTAGAGCTACAACTCAGTCCCTTTCAGTTCCTCTGAGTTTTCAGACACCCATTTTCCACTTACAATTCTGAACACACATTAAGTTAAATACAGGGCATGCTTATAGTGACACCCATCACAACAAACAACCAGCTTCCAACAGCTCTCCAGAATTAAAAGAAGGCAAGAATCAGGTCAGTTATTAACCAAGAAGTTGTCTCACATCTTTTATTTCCCTTCTGTTGCACAATTTCACATCAGATTTCTCCCAAAGTGTGAATTAGTTTGCTTTCTAACCCTTAGGGTAAAACGTCCTTCATCACAAATGGCTTAAAATTATAAAGATCTGTTAAAATAATGTCTGTTAGCAAAGTCACTTGCTTAAGGAATACCAACTGTATTGGTTAAATGAAGTTAATTAATTGAAAACATAATGGATTTTTTTTTTCTGGAGGAATGTAAAACAGGGCTTGCTAACAGATGTATTTACTTTGATTATGAGTTTTGTCTCATTGGATGAAAAACAGGGAAAAATGCAGAGACTGGTGAAAACCAGACAAGCAGGTGCTGGACACCAGCCTGATAAGGAGAACAGATGGGATGGAAACCAGGCAGGGATGCTTGTGGAGCTCAGCCACAGGCTTGTCTCCGGCATGATGGAAAAGGATGGAACCACCAACCAAGATGAATTTGAGAGAGTTAAATGAGTGGATGAGTCAAGGCATATTCTAATGGCCTTGGAGACCTGCAGTGAGCTGAGATGGAAAAAACCTGAATTCCTTGGATTATTGAGATAGAAGCAGGAAGACAGATGTGGCCCAGGAGGGCAGTTCCTTGCACGGATTAAGATGATACTCAGATTACAAACAGGATCAAGAGGAAGATTTTTAACAACCCCCAAGTTCTCCACAAAGACGTGACTGAAGTGCTCTGCTCCTGCATGTTTCCTACCAAAAATCAGTCAAGTCATTTGATATTTAGTACATCTTTTTTCTTCTTTTGAATACCTGAACTGTGGCTTGTGAAATTTTCTTACCTCAGTAACACTGCAAAATGCACATAATAATATATGAAAAAAGGGCCCAGATCTGGAGTTGAGGGGCACTTTGGGAAGGACAACAGCAATCCACAGCATGTTACTTTGCTGCCATTAAAATCCCATTTTTCCCTTTTTCAGCTATGTGCCTGCTGTATTTTGCCTTATCAAGGAGAAGATGGCTGGGGCTGCAGAGATGCCCAATGCTGAAGACAGATCTGAATCAAAATAGTCCAATCACCACTACTACCACTGATGGCTCTATTGCTCCCATAGCCTTTTCCAAGGGTCCTTCCCACTGGTAAATGAAGTGGAATTCTCCAGCTCACTGTTACCACACATTGCACTGTGATTTCTCTGGAAACCCATGATGTGCTGCTAGCTCTATTAATGCACCATCTCACTCCTGATAAAGTCTTTGGCAGCTGTTTTGGACAACAGCCCAAGACCTCAGCACACAAGTTCAACCTTTCATGTCTGTGCAGCCTTTTCCCTAAGTTTATCTATAGCCTAAAGCTTCTAAACCTCTGCGCTCGCCCAAACTGTGCAGTCGTTTCAAACACTGCATTAAAACACCATCCAGTGCTACAAAAGGAAAAATGGATGGTTCCAGGAGGCAGCTCCATGGCAGATGAGCCAGTGTGGCTCAGGAGATAAGAGGCAGCTGCCAGAGATGAATATAAGCATTATTTATGAATGTGGTGTTGTTGATTGCCAGAGGTGCTGGAGGTGCAGCCAGAGAGGATGGCAGCTCCCCTGCAGGGTCTCAAATCAAGCACATTTGCCATTGGTGCCCCAGATATGAGAGGCAAAACAAAGTAGTCTTGATTTTCCCCTACAAAGCCAGATCTCCCCTTGACTGCCCTCTCCTTCATTTCAGACAGAGCTGTAGATCCAGTGACACAGCGAGGTACTTGAATGTTAATATCATGGTCAGACACAACCTCTAAACAATAAACCATGAGTTACTGAATGATGAGAAAAGCACGTTGTGCTTTGTAGGGTCTTCCTGAAAAACCACATGCTCATCCCATAAACCCTGGAACATCCCATGTATGGGTATTGACTACACACCAAGAATCCCACCCTGCAGTTTGGCTCACAACTATTTATTTGCTCCTACCTATGGCCCTGCTTGAGCAGGTGCTGCTGTCACACACTTTGAATGCTCCTGGGTAAAATAAAGTAAAATTAAATCTTCTCTCTGCTGGGAAGAACTTGCTCAGCTGAAGACGATGGCATCAGCAACTGTTGGCACAAGGAGACCCCAATTTGAATTGCTGGAATCCTACCTCTTCACTGGACTTCAGTGTTACATTTAACCTGTTACCTGACCTAGACCAAAGATTCACAGGTTGTTTGAGAGGGGAGGGATCTTAAAGCCCATCCCATTCCACCCCCTGCCATGGGCAGTGACACCTCCCACTAGGTGAGGTTACTCCAAGCACTGTCCAGTCTGGCCTTGGACACTTCCAGGAATGGGATAGCTACAGCTTCTCTGGGCACCCTGTGCCAGGGCCTCACCACCCTCACAGGAAGAAATTCCTTCCCAGTATCCCATCTAACCCTGCCCTCTTTAAGTCTGAAGCCATTTCCCCTTGTCCTGTTACTCCAGACCCTTGTAAAAATTCACTCTGGAGTGTTCTTGTTGGCCTCCTTTAGGCACTAGAATCCAGTCCTTGGATCCTCCAAGATCATCCAGCAGAATAATTATATGTGAGCAAGAATAAAAAAGTCTTGAATTTATTAAAAGAAACACAGAGTTAACAAAGTCAATATTTCTGCCTAACTTTAAAATGGCACATTATTCCTGAGGGAAAAGCCCAACTCAACTCCTGGGGCAAAGCCATCAAGAGGAAGTCCTAAGAGGGGAAGTACAATATGAATAAAAAGAAAGGAGGTGGTTGCCAGTTGCAGCTTCTCCTTCAACACTGCAAGCTTCCAACTGTTGGGAGAAGAGAAGGTTTCAGGGAGACCCCAAGAGCCCCTGCCAGTGCCTGAAGGGGCTCCAGGAGAGCTGGAGAGGGACTGGGAACAAGGGCCTAGAGGGACAGGACAAGGGCAAATGGCTTCCCACTGCTACAGGGCAGACTTAGATGTGATATTGGGAAGGAATTCCTTCCTGTGAGGGTGGAGAGGTCCTGGCATAGATTGCCCAGAACAGCTGTGGCTGCCCCTGGATCCCCGGATGCATCCAAGGCCAGGCTGGGCAGTGCTTGGCAAGCTGGGATAGTGAAGGGTGTCACTGCTCATGGCAGGGGGTGGAATGAGATGAGCTTTAAGGTCCCTCCTAACTTAAACCCATCTGTGATTCCATGATGCCCATCCACAAGCTGTCCCCACTTTGCAGTACCTTCTACCCAAAACATGCCAGAATAAAAGATGCAGTTTTACCCAAATTACTGCAAAGATGAACAGAACCAGGAACAGTCAGTCTGGTATCAATTCATAGCTGAAAGAGAATGTTTCAAGCGAGCTGCCAAGTGTTCAAACCACTGTTTCTAAAAAAAAGCCCCAAACCACAGGACTGTGTTTCAAATCAGCACACAAGAAGGCAGGAGCACACAGCCAGCCAAGAATGTGACATCACTGCAAATCCAGCTAAGGCAGTCTCTCCGTGTGCTCCGCGGCTGCAGCTCAGGGAAGGGGAAGAGAAAAGGCTTGGCTTGGAAAATAAAACTCCAGTCTCAGCTCTGAAGCCTCTGAAATACCAAAGGAAAGGATCCCTTCAGGCCAACTCTGCCCATTCAAGACTAAAGGGCTATTAAAGGGGGTGACAGTTGTCATAGCAGGACCCTCAGGGCAAAGATCTCTCAGGAGCCAGGCTGGGATCATGGATCATACTCACTTTCCATGAAAAGCATTTCTGTGCGGAGTTGTCATCTCCACATACTCCAACACTGATGAAGGGGATTAGCAAATGTCAGTCCCTGTGCTGAGCACAGAAAGTGAAACATTCCAGAATGGAGCAGACACACATGGGAACCTCATCAAAGCTCAAAACCCATCCCAAACTTAAATCTCAAGCTTTTTACGTGAAATCCCAGATGGTCTGGGCAGAAAGGGACCTTAGAGCTTGTCTTGATCCATCCCCTACCATGGGCAAGCCCGATCCAACCTGGCCTTGGACATTTCCAGGGATGTAGCATCTACCACCTCTCTTGCAACCTGAAGACTGGTAGATCCAACCTGCTCTTCTTGATGGTGTAAAGAAGCAAGGAAATGCCAAAATGACATTTTTTCAATCCTTTTTTCAAGAGCCTGTGGTGCAATGTTTTCCAGATAAACTCCACTGAAACTTTCAGTGTACCAAGCTATGAAAAAACCCACAGGCATCTGAAGAATAAAATAGCTGCTGTATCCACCAGGAAAGGCAGCTCTGCCCATGAGCTATGGAGGTCATGGTGGGAGACCCATGTCTGCAAATCCTCAAACCCTCAATGGCTCCATCCATTGGAGCCAACTATAATGCTCCTTTGTTAAATACAGGGGAATAACCAGCCTGCTGATTCCCAAGAGTCCAGTGAGTCATGAGTGGGGATTATCAGACATCAGTAGTCTTTGTGAAGTCCCAAATGTCAAATGAATCCCATTCTTCCTTCCTGATTCATATGGATCTGAATTTAAGTCACTCCTCCTACTCCCTGAGCCAGAGGAAGTCCAGGAGAAGGTCCCTTACCATGAGGAGGTTCAAGTTGGAGCATCTCAAATTCTGCTCTGTGAGCAGTGAACCTGCTCCCAGAGCGAGGTCACTGCTGGATAAAATTTGGTGGTCAGGATGCTGATGATGTAAGGAGGTGAACAAAAAGCACAGGAGGTGCTCATCTTAACACCATTCACAGCTTCTTCCAAAATGATTTTGTCATGAAGATTACATCAACCTTGTACTCCTTCATCTTCCCCCACAGCCACCACACCCTAATCTTTCCTTTCTTCTACTGATATTGGTGACAAACCTTTCTAAGGGGACACCTGAGATTTGAGAGCAGCCATATCACCAAAAACATTTGTGAAAGCACTTGAGAAACTCATGCTGAGCCACTCTAGTTCTAAAGAGGTGTCTTCCAAATCAACAGAAAGAGCATCAAGATAAGAGCGCTCCCAGCTGTGCCAATACACTACAGATGTTGGGCAGCAGGTCAAGGGAGGGAATTTTGCCCCTTTGCCCCCCTCAGGTGAGACCTCACCAGCAGAGCTGCCCCAGCCCTGGAGCCCAGCACAGGAAGGACGTGGAACTGCTGGAGAGCCCAGAGGAGGCACCAGGGTGATTGGAGGAATGGAGCACCTCTGGTGTGAGGAAAGGCTGAGAGAACTGAGATTATTCAGCCTGGAGAAAGCTCCAGTGCCTAAAGGGGCTTCAGGAGAGCTGGAGAGGGACTGTCTGTGCCCAAGATGCAGGAAAAAAGTAGAGACCCTTTAATTAAATGTCCATCACAAAGACCAAGAGAGCCCTTGTGTGCCCTTTGTTAGGGCACATTTCACCTTTGCACAAAAGCAACACTTCACTTCTAAAGATTAAAGCTCAGTAACAGTTACTGAGCTTAAACACACCCTCAAAGTGGGAGACAAGATATTTTTTTCCCCCTGAAGAAAGAAGTCAACATATCTCCAGCTGACCCCAGTGACCACATGATGTGTTTAGTTATTTGTGACACAACAGGCTGCTCTCGAGATGCTATTCAAGGTGCTGTAAATTCTCACACAACCCTACAACAAGAGGGAATGGAGGGACCAAGTGTGGAGTGATATTCAGTGTTCCTAATCTGGGGGATACAAGAAGATTAGAGGCAGAAATAGCTAAAACAAGTAGTTCAGCAGAACAGAACTTACTTATTTTGAAGAATATAAGAGGAAAAAAATTGTTTCTCTTAACCAGCCACAGAACAGAATTCAGAATTCCTGAAAATCCCATTTAGATCCCATATAACTACAATGGAGTCTGAGAGAAGCTGATGGAGTTGTGGCTGCTTCAAAGCATCACACAAGGGCCCAGGTTGTGAGCGGTCTGAAGAAAAGCTGTTGGGAACCTCCTATGGAGATCTGCAGCTCCTGCCATGCAAGAACCACCACTAACATAGTCTCTCAAGAAGGCAGTAAAAATTTCCTGGAGTCTTGGGTCAGCACTGCTGTGGAATCAATGCTCCAGCTTAAGGAATGACATCTGGAGATGAACACCTGCGCCCACACATACACTCAGCAATGCACAGATCTGCTTTGGACAACTCTCACACAACCACAAGTCATTAAAGCACTTACAAACCATCAGAATAAAGTACAAGCCTGCCTTCCAGGAATGGAATAGAAGAACAGTCAATCATTTCCTAGATTAGGACACCCATTAGCTTCTCCCACATTATTTTGACATAAATAAATACAAACTGAAAGAAACTCTGAGTGTGCATCTCAAAGTATTGAAAACCATTCCAAGAGTTGTCTTTTAATAACAAACATGATGTACTGACCTCTGCCAATTTGTATGGTAAGATCAGCTTCTCTCCCACTGTCACTGTCTTTCTGGTCACCAGGGCCTCAAATAGCATCTCTTCTTTCACCTAAAACAAAAGTACAGATGTTAATGATTATTCTAGTGATCTTTTTAAAAATTTAAATCTAGTTTAAAAAATGCTAACACTTAAATTTAAAAAAAAATTCAGTGTAAGCACATTCAAATTTCAAAATTTATTAAAAAAAACAACAAAAAAAACAAACACTTTTGCCAGCCCTTGCAGAGTTAAGTTCAATGGATAAAAACATGCCATTGGGAGGAGCCAACTCAGCACATAAACCCAGCATCAGAAACCTAACACCAGGGTATTCAAAGGAACCTGATTTTCTGCATTCAGGCATCCCAGTTGTAGCAATTTCCCATTGGTTTCCTTATTCCCGGTGCGGCTCCTCCCTCCCACACTTTCTCTTGGCAAAATAAGTCAACTTTCTAGTGTTGTCAAGATGAAATCATACAAATTACTCTAGAATAAGCCAAGGAGTGTCATGAGTTTCAGAGATATCTAAGTGAAGGAGGGGTTTTTTTGTGCTTTTAAGGGTGGGGAGGAGTCAGAAGGAGGAAGAAACCCTTGGAAAAGCACCTGATATTTACTCTGCTATTGGCACTGGATGTTTACTCCCTAAAGCACCAGTTCCTGGAGAGGTGACAGTCTCTAATCAGCCCTCACAGGTCTGCAGAACAAAACTCAGTTGTGCAAACACAGACACTACAGCAAAGAGGAAAACGGTGCTGACAAATTAAGTGTACCTGCAGCTGTTGGGGAAAAGCCATTTTCCCAATCAGCTTCAAGACCCTCTTACTTTGAGGAATTCAGAAGGTGTCCTCTCTCCCAGAATACATCAGTTAGACCTAAAGACTTTGAGTCATTGACTGATCTTCACTAAATTTCCAAGTCAAAAAAGACATCATGAGTCTGGGTGAAAACTTTGGAGCCCATAATTAATGAATGTGGATTGACACAGAGAAGCTGCACTGAAGTCTCTACAAACTGCTTATCCTACCTGAAGGACTCCATGCAGGAACACAAGAACTCCTCTGGACATCTCTGATTGTTCAAAATCCACATTCCTGAAGCCATCCAAGGCCATATTTTTATCACAGGGAAACCATTTATGATTTGACAAGGACAATGGGAAGGTCTATCAATTGAACCCAACAATCTTAGAGGTCTTTTCCGACCAAAACAATTCTATGCATGTACTTTGACTTATAGGTTTAATCCAGAAATTAGTATGAAGAGGAAATGCAAACTAGACAGTGGAAGGTCAGGAATCTCCCAAACCATAGCAATAATGATGCCCTTCTGTACAAAAATCTCCTTCTGCCAAAGCTACTATCATGGGAGTCTCCCTGATAAAACCCAGGGAGTTTTTATATAACTGATTCTTCCTGCAACAAGAACTTGTTGCTGTGGAAATCAGAATCAAGTCACCCATATATGATGTCACCTGTCAGCAAGGTCTCTATCACTGGAAATGGCACTTCAAGGTTCATTTCTTTAGTGCTCAGCACTGCTCAGGAGTCATCAGTTCATACAATCTGATTTTACCTTTCAAAATCAAGCAGGAAAAAAAAATAATCTCCTGGTTCATCCAGAGATCCACAGCAAGATTTTTCATTTGGTTTCTATTAATCTACAATCACCAAAATATGTGATTTTGTAATTTTCATCTCTGTGGACACTTTTCCAGCAGCTCTCGACTACGGGACCATCAGCTGCTCTCCCTCAACTGCACAACTTGGAACAAAAGTGAGTTTCACACCATCCATTATCCCCCTTCAGGGATGCTGCAAAGCCACAGCCAGCATGCTGGCTTTTTTTAATTATCCAAGGCAACAAGGCAGAGGGGTGTCAGATGGTTCCTAATCAAAACAGTCCAAAAAAATATTCCTCAACAACATAAACACTTCCAAGTCCCAGATTTGTCAGCAAACACAGGGATTTTAAGCAATTTAAACAACTACCCACGCCATCCCTATCTCATGGTCACTCTGGTTCTTTCTCTCCCTGCTCTCTGGATGGAGGGAACCTGTGGATGTGCATCCTTCATCTCCTGACCTGGGAAGATCCCATTGAATCATCTTCTTGTACAAAACCTCTCTTGGCAAGGATGGGAACCCCTGCATCTCCCCAGGCCCCTGTCTGCAATTACCACCCAGTGGAGCTTGATCTCGACTCCTTCATTGCCTCTGATGAACACCACAGGTGCAACCAAAGCATCCTAATCTGCATCCAAGGTCACAGTGTGAAAGTAGCTGACTGCTGATGCCAGGGAGGAGCCATTGGAGCTTTCTAAAGATAAACTCAGCACGTGCTGATGAGTAAGGACATGGAGGTACTTGCAGCTTCCTCACATCCTACACTTCCTCCTCCAGTAAGCGTGAAACACTAAAATAGGGACACTCATTGGTGCAGAGTGGCAAAGGGGAGAGCCATTTATTCCTTTACTTTGTGCCCGAGGAGTTTCACTCTTGGGCCACATTTCATGGATTTTTGCTTCCTGGTGCTAAAGGGCATGGCCTGCTCTCTCTCTTAAACACAGCCTGCAGGAGTTCAGATCATAATTACAGGGACAAAATGCAGATTTAAGACTTTGTTGCCACAAGTGGGCCCAGAGAGGGCTGGAGGTCTCAAGCTCCATGAGCCAGTGAGGGGTGACCAGCAGTGCCACAGCTGGGAGCGTCAGCGGAGCACGGCGCGAGCAGGGAGCCAGCAAGGCCTGGGCTGGAGCCAAGGCAGGCAGAGACTGCTCCTCCAGTAATTCTGGGGTATTATGTTAGAGCAGCTGAAGAAAAATGAACCATTTCCAGCTGGAGAGCAAGAAAACATCAGGTTTTGTCTCTCCTTCCATATTTGAGAAAGGGATTACAGTGCTGAGTGCTCACTCTAAAGGCGCCTCGTGTGGAGTAACTGAAAATAAATTCAGATTTCTATCAGCTCTTCTTGGAAAAGAGCTGAACCTTTTCCTCAGACTTTCTTTCAAATAACCAGAGTTAGAAAGGAAGAGAGGGAATGGCTGGAGATGTGTAAGGGAGGTTTAGGCTCTTCCCACAGAGGATGGTCAGGCACTGAACAGGCTCCCCAAGGAATGGTCACAGCCCCAGGGCTGCCACAGCTCAGGGAGTGTTTGGACAATGCTCTCAGGCACAGGGTGGGGTTGTTGGGGTGTCTGTGCAGGGCCTGGAGTTACACTCAATGGTATTTGTGAATCCCTTCCAGCTCAGCATATTCTGTGATTATCTGAAGTTTTCTGACTCTAATTCTGGCTCAAAATGTTGCATCCAATGATATTCCTACTCATTGCAAGGATGTTGTACCAGATGAACTTTGGAGGTCACTTCCAACCCCAATCCTTCTGTGATTCTACTAAACATCATCTGAAAAACAAATCCAGAAGAAAAATCTGGAAGCATGCACTGTCTGCTTCATAATCCTCACCCCCTCCCCTATTAATTTCCAAGACATTTATCACAGGAGGAGCCCCAGTGCCTGTGGGATCCCTCTGGGAAGCTGAAGGCCATTTTTTAGTGGAAGAAAAACTGGAGTGCATAAATCTCCTGGAGAGGCCAACTTTAGCTCCAAACACATATGTGCACTGGGAGATCTGGCAAAACTAATTTAGGGCACTTGATAACTTATATTTACCTTTATTTGCATTGAGGTTAGGTATTGCATTGGTTACCTAAACCTAAAAACTGAATACAAAACTGCTCCACTGAGCAAAGACAGAATTTATCTCCTTCCTCAGTGCTCCATCTGTGGAAATAATTTCCCATTTTAGTAAACACATACAATTAAAATGTTCCTACAATTCCAATAGAAAACAAAAAGTCTCTTTTAAGGTCAACTAGATAATCTCTAATATATTATTTTTTGTTAATAAGCCCACTAATGAGCTTTTCCAAGCTTTTCCTCCAGAAACACAAAGGTTTTACCCAGTTTTACACAACCCTCTATGATTTCTGCCCAGGCCCTGGGATATTTGCAGTGCTTGTACAGGACCACGTCTGCTTGATCCATCAGGCAGCCTTGACATCACTCCCCGGCATTTCAGCAGAGTTTAAACAAAGGCCCTGAAAAATCTGCCAAAAGCATCACATAATCCACATGCTATGTCTATTCCTGAAAAAAAAAATGGAATCGGGATTTTACTGTAAATGAAACAATGATCTGCAGAGTTGGGCCAAAATCCTATATTGCAGTTTCAACAAATGCTGCTCTGGATGGTTTAATAAAGCAAAAACATATTGGATGGGGTTGTTGATATAAGAAAAAGCAAATCCATTGCAGATCATCATCTCCTCCCAGATTCCTTCAAAAAATCTCTGTATTAGCTTCATTTTATAGGGACACAAATCTCATTACACAGAGGGAGGATAGTTGTGCAGTGGTGTTGCATTAACTGCTGCAGCAGGGAAATTTCCCCAGTTATCACTAGAGCTCCCAACACAAACCAACCAGCTCACGAGAATTTGGGCCAGATTCCCATTTGCAGTGGGAGAAGACCCTAATTTTGCCTAAGTTTTTAATTTCAGCCAGGCTGGTGGCTCCCCTCCTGCCCTTGGAGACTACATCCCCGTGGGAGCCATGCTGGAGCACCTCTGCACCCCCTTTTGGCTGCTCTCAGACACGGCCAACGCAGCTCCAGATGGATTTTTTCCTTCTCTTTTCCGTGTCAAATCCTTGACTGAACAAATCCAATGAGTCATTTGAGTATAAAGATCAACCCAGAAGTTCCCCCAAGATAAGGAAGTATCAGATTACAGTTTCTTCCATCCCTTTGCTGTGCTCTGAACAGTCCCACCAAACAGGAAAGGAAGTTCAACTCTCTGTCAACTCATATTACTTTTATTCTGAGATGAGTTTTCAGTTATTAGTTCTAATGCCAAGATCTGGAGAGGGGATTAACAACTTTTTCAAGTCAATTCATAATTTCAGCAACAATGGGAGAAGCAAAACTGTTCAGTGACCACAAAAAAAAAAGAATGTAATAAAAAAAATTACCCAAATGAGACAAAATACAAAGTGCCAAATGTTTTAACCAATATTTTAGGTCTCTGGCTGAGTAGAACTCATTGCACTTAATGTGGAGAGCTGTAAGTAACCAACTAATGAATAAGGAGTGGTGGCTGCTCCTTGTAATGATGTTTCATCTGTTTGAACCCTTTGGTTCTTTCTTTGGGTCAAATCTGAATAAGCAGCAACATCTGTTGAGGTCTGCAAAGAGAAACGTGGCATTTCACAAAGGGAAATCAAGTCTGAAAATGAGATTATTTTCTTTATTTCAGCCGATTTCAGTGGGTCTGTTGAAAGGTTTAAACTTGGAGGCAGCAAATGCTTCTAGTTCCATGGATCAATTATCACCTAAATGCAACTTAAGGGACAAATGACACCACTTACTCAAACCCAGTGATGCATTTCATCAGATCCTACCTCAGTGCAGCAAGCATTGTCCCAATCTAATTAACAAGCATTTTATGTTCTAGATGGTCATTTAATTTGCAAAAAGAATTATCATGATGAACAGAAATCTATCAATTTGCTCAGCTACATCAGATCCTAGTGGTTTGTTTTGGTTTTTTGTTTTCTTAATGGTGAAAAATAAATATACTTATTGATTTTTACATCTTGTTGACACTTCCTGGGGGTGCTGTTCCAGCCCATGGCATTAAGGCACCGTTGGATTGACATGGCTCAGCCAATGCCTCATTTCACATAATCATGTGTAAAAACCACCCTGCGACCTCCCCACATGCAGATGTTGCAAAAGGATTTGTTTGCAAAGGCAAAGACCCAAAGCCTGGAACTTTTTCAGCTCTCTAAGTCACTCTCTTACTCAAAACTTTTTTAAAAAACAATTACTTAACTGACTTGGCCACATTTAACAGGGCAAAATCAACAACATTCTGCTCCCCACTTATATTTTCCTTCTGTTTATTTCTGCAATCTCCAAGGCCAAGATGCAAAGAGCATCCAGCTGCTCAAACCATATTTTACAGAAGCTTTCCCCTCCCTAAATTCAAAGCATTAATGAAGTGCTATGAAAATCCCTGAGAGCCAATTCCCAAGTTCTGTAGGTAGGGAGATAAGACAACAGTTATTTAATGGAATGAATGGGAAGAGCACCTTGTGTGTACACAAAAGGACAAGTTGCCTTCTGATTCTACTATAAAATCAGCACAAATTCACCTTCCAGACCATCCAGGGAGTACAAAAGGGTAAAAATAATTGTTGCTATAATCAACTACAAGAAAAATAGTTCAGTTGCAAGAGGTTTAGAGCACTTCAAGTGAAGTGAGACAGCAAGGGGAGGTTCTGGCCGCTTTAATCCATGTCAAGATGTTTTTGAGCTCAGGTCTTGAAGGCTGAAGGCCAACAGGACAAGTTGGCTCATTCAAGACTTTTCTCAAGAAAAGAAGTACCACAGCTTCATAACCTTCTTGGGCTGACAGAGCAGATCTCCTAAAAACTCATTTAATGTTTTTGAACTGATTTACAGAGCTGGACGTGGCCTGGGCCAGCTAGGTGGAGACCTACAGACCCTTCCCAAGGGACACCAGCACAGCAGTGGCTCAGAGGCCAAGGCATCAGGTCCAAAACAGGTGATAATCAATAGATGCACCAAAGAACTCCATAACAGGCCCATAAATAGGGACTAGGGGATGAGATGGGCCTCCAGCATCTCAAACCCAACCTTTGTGGAATCTGGCACATAATAACAGACAAAAAACACAAGCAAGGGAGCTCAGCACCTCCTACAGCCAACATGGAACCAAAACATGGAGCTATGGTCGTACAACTGCTCGAGTTTCTCAGACAGACTTTGGAACAGATTTGAGGAGCACCAGCTGATGGCTGGCAATTGAAGACACTGCTGTGTTGGATAGCAGGTTTGCTTTACATCGAGACCTTGCATCCAATCACAGAAACAGGATTTTCAGTCAATGAAACTTGAAGCTGAAGAGTAGGGGCAAAAACCCTACGTGAAAAACCTCTTTAAAAAAGTTCCTGTACCTTTTCCCTTGTGAACAAGAACAGCCCATAAGAATGGAAACACACAAGAACTTACTCTTTGGTGAAAGTGGAAATAAATTGCACACGTTTTGTGTCCTAAATCAGAGGTGGCTTGTTGGTGTGAAAGTTTCAGGAGGGAAAGAAGATCCTTACCTCCAGCAGCTCTGACACGACAGGAAGTATTTCAGGGTTACAGATATCGATGGAGTCATCCCGGTAGGTCTTCTTTTTGTACCGGATGTTCCCCAGGTGCAGGATTGCTGACAGCAGAGAGAAAATCCTAAACAGAGAGAATTCATTTTCACTCGGTTTTTCATAACGGGAATGAAGAAGCAAATTTCACCCCCAAAGGCTATGTCCCTCTTTGGCTCATTCTTCTCATTTTCAATACAAATAATCCACTTTGCCTCACATCAAAAAGATATTTATTTAGTCAAGTACCAAACTTGCATCTGTAAGTTTCCTTGAAAATTCTTGAACACTTCAAATCCACAGTTACAAAATTACAGCCCACGTTGTAAGAAAAATACAAATCCTCCAGTAATCTTAATATCCAGATTAAATATTTATCATACAATTGCCTAAATTAAGGGGTAGAGTGGGCATGGCCATGCAGGTGATCCCTCTTAGTCCCCTGGGACACATTTTTTTGTCCCTTTTTGGATCTAGTCCCAGCCAGGAACAAAAAACTGTACAAAACAGCATAAATGTTTTTAGAATATATAAGCAACTGACACAAAGAAAAGATGTTACACTTCAAGTAAATTTATCCAACCAATTTTTCTATTTTGGAGGGAATTTGGTAATTTTTAACTTATTTCCCCTCAAAAAAAAAAAAAATAGGATCAGACACTCAAAGAATATCCTGAAGTAGAAGGGATCCACAAGGTTAATTAAGCCCAACTTCTGAGTCATGGCTGACTTCATCTACAAATCCTGTTTGTCCCTATTTCTACACTCCTTTGGGAGCTAAAAATTAATAAATCCAAATGGGATTCCTAGCTATGCCACCAGTTTGTCTGGACAACACACCTTCACCTCTCCAAGTCCTCCCTTATCTCCAAAACAGGGATGGATACTGACTCCTTGTTGGGAATTTCAGGATGCATTTTTATAAAAATTTCTCTTCTCTGTTTCCACAAAGGTGAAACCCCATGTTTTGCTATAAAGAAATGACTTTTAAAAGTATAGTAGTATTTAAAACATACTCCCTATATCTCAGCTGAAGGTGGTTCTTTATTTGTGCTGCAGTTGTATAACGCCAAGCAAAATAAATCTGCTCGTGTAGTGAAGAATCCACTTTATTTTTGACACGCAAAATTCACCAGGAGCAACTTGTGTGCCAAGAAAAATCATTGCACAGTAAATCAGAAGTGAGAATTTACTGCATCACCCGACTCTGCTCAGTCCTGACACTTCCTGATTGCTTCGCTCAAGCAATTAAACCCCTCAACAGTCTTTAGACAAACCTCATCCTGAAGCCTGATAAAGCAGCCTCTGACACAGAACATATTCACACAAGTCTGGATCCTTGGGTTTATCCACGTGTGTGGGGAAGATATTGAAAAAGCAGTTTTAATTTCATAATTGATTTGTTACAAGTAAGGGATAAAGGGTGAGCTTCCGAAATTTCTCAGTTGTGTGAAAATATCTTTGAGGTAATTTTTTCATGTCAAGTTCTTCCCAACCTACTCAAGCCTTTCAAGCCAAAAATCAACACAGGAGGGGTTATTTTGTAGGTTTGGTTGGAGGTGACCCTTATGAACCCTCTAAGTCCATGGTGTCAGTGTTGCAACCCAGCTAAAGTCCAGTTTTCAAACCAGCATGTCCAGTGAATTAGTGAAAAAGGGAGGTTGGAAACGAGTCTACAGACCTAGAATTGCACGCAAAGGGTTAAGTTTGATGAGGGGTAATGAGGGCTTCTGATTAAACCAGGCTCTGCATTCATGACATGCAGAGTGAGGCGTGATTATTCATGAACACTTGAGAAAATACTTCAAGATGTCAACTCCTGCCAACGCTCCATTTGCACAAAGAGAATTGTTAAGCACAGCAATGATCATGGAATCACAGAATGATTTGGGTTGGAAGGGACTTTAAACTCATGTGGCTCCATCCTGCCATGGGCAGGGACACCTTCCACTATCCCAGGTTGCTCCAAGCCCCATCCAACCTGGGACGCTTCCAGGGATGGGGCAGCCACATTGACAATGTCCTGCCAGTGGAGGTGGCATTAACCAGGATACTCTCCAAGCTATTAAAATGGAAAATAAACTCACTGTCTGCGTGTCTTGGGCAGAAACCCCACCATCTCCATGGCGAGCTGCAGCCGCTCAAAGTCGTGCTTCAGGTCCTCCCCTTCCACGGAGAAACAATCCTGTTGGATCAAACACACAGAGGAAGCACTGACACAATTAACACCAGATCAGCTCCAGGTGGCCAAGTCAGTGCCCCGTAAATATCACTGAGTGATCTCCAGGTCTTTTACCAGCAACATTTCCAACCTGGCACCGGAAATACAACATTTCTGGCTAATACTTTCTGGAGATACATCCTTGTTCCCCAGGTTTAACCTCTAAGGAACGAGGTGAGCCACCCCATTCCAACAGTATGGTGAGAGCTGGACAATGTGGGACACTCATGCACAAAAAGGATGGGAAAAAACAACAAGATGAAATCTGTTCCACATTTACAGGCAGTTTGTTCCACATTCAGTCCTATACCTACGGAGGGAAATTCAGTTTTTAAATAGAATTCAGATAACTTCATGTAAATGATCAGTGCATTAAATCCTGTGTGGGAAAAGCAAATCTTTAAATATATTTCTCAGTAACTTTATTTGAACTACCAAAAAGTTATTTCAAAATTGGGAGAATCTGAAATTCAGGATATTTTATCCTTCTTGGAGGCTCACATGGCTGAACAGTTTCCTTTTTCCTTTATATCAGCCACTGACATGTTTGGAAAAATCCAGTGACATTCCAGATCCAACCAAAGCTGTCCTGCACCAATACTTAAGAAAAAGAAATGCTCTTGAAATTAATATATAGACCATTAATGCCAATTTTCTTCTGCTTTGGCTCACTGTAGGCCACCCATGGATTATTTATTCTTCTCTCTGCCTTCCTAGCCTATATTTAATATTCTATCCATTGCTGCCTATAAAAACTTCCCATCTATGAATCAAAATTAGTTTATTGTGTATCACACAATATCATGCTATTTTAAACCTCAAACTATTTTATTAACACTTAAGACTTTCTACAAGTAATTTGGGAGTCCTTCAACAAGTTAATCCAAGTGTAAGTAAATACAAATAAAAATTCTATAAAATTATAAAAAAAGTTTATTAAAATAATACAAATAAAAATTGCAGCTGCAGTTGGAATTAATTAAGCAGCTGAATGCACATAGTTTATTTTGATCATTTCCTGAATGTCATATTTATCACACAAGCAAATGTGCAAAAAATTTTGCACAAATAATTAGGAAAGTCTGCATTAAACAGGGTTATGTAAACCATTGAAAAGCCACTTGTACTCACTGATAGTAATCATAAATACAGAATATACAGAATGAAGTTATTTTATAATATCAGCTTTGTGTTTTTCAGCATTTAAAGCCTCACAACCATATCAATGAAGTTCTTCATCCCACTCCAGAGCATCATTACAGGCATAGTTATAATTAGAGTGGAAAACCCTTATTTAAGATATATATTTATTTATATGATTTATATATTTATGTGTTGATATTATTATTTAATATATTGTTTACATATTTAAAAAATTTATTGCAACGTAGGAGACACCCATACAACTGCACTAAAAGCCAGAGAAGTGCAACTGGACAAGAAAATCGAATTTTTTTTATCAATTGTCCTCAGGGACAAGTTAATACTCCATGGGCAAAGTGAATTCGGAGCTGTTGAACAGTAAAAGCATTTAAAACCACGCACAGCATCGATGAAGGTGGGGACTGAAATTCCAGGAGAAAATACCAGCCTGTTTTAGGAAACAGTCTTTAGAAAAGGGCATTTTCACCTTCCATTAGGAGCTAATCGGAAACGACCCTGTTCCAGAGCCACCTAAAGGGACACAACAATGGCATCACCAAGAGCAGGGACACCAGAGGCACCAGCACTGATTATTCACACCATAAAACTTCAGGACAAGACCTTGTCCCTCCTAAGCTCCAAGCCTGGCTTCCTCAGCCACTGCACTTACACTGAGAACTCAGCAGAACCTCCCACCCTCGCTCTGGCAGGACCTGGACTTGGCAGGACAACAACACACCCACAAATCCTGCAAAATAGGCAGCTTTAAAGCTTTTTTTAAAGACACCAAGTGGTGCTTTTAGTGGTACTCCACATTCCAGGAGACATTTTCATTTTCTGGCATCATTCCTCCAAAATTAAGTCACGAGTCAACAGCAAAATACCCCGGACAACTCCAAAGTAGCACAATCTACGCCGAAGGCAATTTAATTAACGATTTACATAACAATTGCCCGACTCATTAATCCGCATGGAAAGACTTTTAGCAAATTCTCTGCTTAAAAGCGGATGCTCTCTGCAGTGTTCCAGCATGGAACCGCTTCCTAATGGATGATAAATGAAGGATAATTATAAAATAGAGGAGTGTCCTTGATATTAGAGCAGACAAGCGTCACAAAGTCCATCCCCACAGACCTAACTTGCTGTTAATATCCTGCCAGAGCAATTAGTTTCCCAGCAAAAGTGAGTCCCCTGCTTCCTACAGTCACATCGAAGCAATCCACGGATTTTCATGGAAAATTTAAAGAGGATAAAATAGAGTTTCTTTATAAACTTGGTGTCTGCAGCAGGTTGAGTCCATGGGCGTGGGGAGAAGATCAGGGCAGGCTTAAGAGTGAATCATTAACTGAAGCCAAGATGTGATTTACCAGGACTGTCACACAGAATGATCCCAAATAAAATTATCCTAAATAAATTAGCAAATAAACAGCAAAATGGTGATGACACATGTTTTTCTTTTGCACAGAATAAGGACACAGACATGGCAGCCCCCAGGCTGGCAGGGTGTTCTTGGTCATGCCAGGAGAAGGTACCAAATTTTGGGGTTCTTTTAATTTTAATTCCTTCAGCAAATTGTCCCAAGCCATTCCTAAAGCAATTAAGGGCTTTCCAACTTATAAAGGGTATTAAGGTCTAGAACAGCATCTGCTCATCACTCCCCACTCTGCAGGACCACCAAGGATGCTGATGGATTAAGGATGCCAATCCAATATTCAAAATTTTTAACCTCGTGAGGGAAATTGCCTCCTCCCCTCCTAAGGATTTGCAGGGAAATGTTGCTGTTAAGACACTTGTTTAGCCTGAGTGAATCCCAACTTCTTCCCAGATCACCTCTTACTCTTACAGATGCATCCACAAGACTTGCAATCATCAAGCATAGGGGAAAACTAGCAGGAAGGACAAGCAGCTGATGCCAAACATGCTTCCACATGCAGGACACACTGACGGGGAGCACCACAGGACACACGGACACCCAGAGCACATTGGTGGTGCGGGAGGAGCCAGGGAAGGGGGAGAAGCTTCACCATTCCCTTTTTTGGGGCGATCCATTTGGGAAGGATGATCATGTCAGCAGAAGTATTTCAGGAGATGGAATTGTTTTTGCACTCTGAACAATATCAGGATTTGATTTTCTCACAGATGGCTGGGGGGATGTTTTTGGGTTTGTCTGTTTTTTCCTGGAAGCTGGAGAGCAGATACACCACTACAACCAGCATGAACTGATGCATCTCTTGGGGCTTCAAGACACTGATTTGCTGTTTTATTGGAATGGAATTTCAATTTACACATTGCTGTCACATCACAATTTCCATAAATCCTCACGTATTCCATCAGGAAGGAATGAAAACCCGCTTAGTTTTCTAAAACTGAGATGACTGTAGAGAGCTGACCATCTCCAACTGCTGAAGAAGCTTTCCAAATGGAAGGAACCATAAAAGGGCAAGGGAAAAAAAAAGATGCACTGTCACAAGCAACACCACTGCAGGGCAAAGGGTGGTTAATGGGTTAAACTTGATTGGATTTGGCTTTCTTTGTGTCCCTAAAAGACTCAAGTGAGAGCAGCCCTGCACCAGCAAGACCGAAGAGGCGGGTTCTCGTACTGACCGGCTCCGAGTCATAGCAATAATCATCCCAGCTCTGTCTGAGGGGTTTCTTTGTCATCTGAAAGCAAGGCAGAGCGGGTTAAGTGGTGTTCCCACCCCAAATCACCCTGACGACCTGCTCCCTAAGCAGGAAGATAATTGTTATTCTGCAGAGTCATTCCCTAATTTTATTTGTTTTAAGGGAAGATTCATGATGCTTTTGCATTTCTGGTGCTGGTTCCTGCTCACAGTGCATCTCACTGAGCGAGGCCCTCTCATCAATAATCCTAATGGATATACTAAAACCTTTTCTTCTCTTATAGAGTTGGGGAAACACTTGGTTTACTTGGAGATGAAGAGCCACTGATGCCAAAATCTCACTGAAGAACAGATTTGGTTTGTTTCTACTCAACTTCTGCTCCAGACAAGCACAAGTGCAGCAAAAGTGAGATTCTTCCAAGCAACACTCCAAAGCTTTTTAGGAATTTGTGTCTTTTGCCAATCAGGCAGAGATGGAGTTGAGAGAAGTCAACATTACCAGTCCCAAGAGGAAGAGAGATAGCACTGGAGCTCCTGAGGAGCTGAAAATAAGGATCTAAACCTGCAAATGGCTTGTTTCAAAATGGATAAAAGTTAACAACCAGCACAGAAAATATTCAGCAAGCTGCAGGGTGCGCAGGGGTTGGCACACCTGCCATTGGGTGAGAGATGGAAAAATCCCCCATACTCAGGGGATACTTTGAGTAAATTTGCATTTAAAAATAAATTGAAATCTTCATTTTCAATCTGCTCCCTGCATTTACAGAGCAGATTTTGGTTAAGTATCTGAATAGATTATTTCTCATCTGCAAAGCAAACTCCCCATTTGCTTTGCATAACCAAGGAACCTGGGAGGAGGAAAGTAAAGCCTGACTCAGGACTGAGTCACTCCTTCACTTCAGGGGCCTGTTTCTATATTTTATGGCTTCTCTATATGAATATTTCATTTCCAGTAAAACACTTCAGTTCATGTCTGAGCTGGTTCCTTTTTTCCTTTTAAAAAGGCAGGGTCTTCTCCAGGACACACTTAAGAATGAGACTGCAAATCTTCAAGGGTCATTTTTTGGGATTTCTCTTAAATGTTTTTTTTAGTTTCTTTTTCCATTTCTCCACTCTCTCTCTCTCTTTTTTTTTTGTTTTTGTTTTGTTTTGTTTTTCTCCTTATTTTCCTTTTCCTTTTTCCTGCAGGGCAGGGAAAAGCTGCTACTGCACTGTCAGATGGTCTTCATGTGAAACCATGCCCAGACCACATCTAAAGGTTTCCAGAGCTGTCAGTGTTAACTCTAATCCTGATTACTAAAAAATTATTTTAAAACCTCCCAAAAACTCAGAATGTCACTGCTGTCCATACACTGTGTTCAGGGAAGTCCAGAGTCTGCTTTCCTGATCCACTGGACTGATCTTAGCAGCTTTCTCCAGCTTACTTGCCCCACAGTACCCTAATTTAGATTAGAATAAACATTTCACCCTAAATTTTAATATTCCTACTGGTTCCTTACATTATGTGTCGTTAGATTTCTAACTTTCCTTTAAATATAAATGCTCTTAAACTGCAATGTAAAAGAAAAGGACTGTAATTAAAAGCAATGTTTTCAACTAACAGAAAGCAACTGGATGGACCAACAAAACCTGGGAATCCAACAAAACATTCCATCTTGGCATCTTCCCACTGCAAAACTGTGGCCCAGATGGTGATGGAGATCACACCACGTTCTCCAACCAATGCCTGAGGCACAGAGACTCCAGCAAAGAGCCTCCAGCCCTTGGAGTGTTCCTCACTTGGGAATATTTCCCAACCCTGCCATGGGTGTGTGGGAGTCGTTAATATACAATGGATTTTGGTGTTGATTGCCTGCTTTAAAAACATCCTTAAAAAGTCCCTGGTAATTGAGAGCTATTCCTGAATGAAGTTATATTTCTAAAAAGACTAAAGGCTATTTGGGTTGGGCTGTGGGTCCAAGTTTCTCTCCATTTTAGGGGTTAAATCACTCTTTATTGCTCCTCATGTCTCAGCACCAAGAAAATTGCAATTACTTAAAATCAACATGCAACTTAACTCCTCTTCCACATATTCCTCTTCTTTTTGGTCTTTTTGAAGTCCCTACTTGCAAAAGTCATTGGATAACTGCCTAAATACCTGAAGTAAATCAGTTTATTATAAAATTATCATCATGTAAACTGAGTTTATTTGGCTGTTGGTAACACCTCATCCATCATTAATTCCCAAGTTTTCAATGGCTGCTGTGGTTTTAGTTATATTAGACTTGTTCAATTGTTAAATTGAAAGGGTCGTGCTAAAAGCCAGCCAGAAGCTACAGAATTAGGAGTTCTTCATGCAAGATGTTATATCCCAGTATGCCACATTTTCCCCTCTTCTCCTGCTCAGGAGACAGATATTAATGAGTAAATGGCATTCACACAGAGAGCAGGAAATTCTGACTGTTTCTCCCTCCAGCAATCAAAAACTCAATATATTTAACATATCCCAGGTACAGAAAACACTGATTATTTTTTCCCTGAAACACTACCAGGTGTTCAGATTGCTAATGCAGAATTATTCCAGTGATGGAAGACTTCCTATAAACCATTAAAACAAACTTTTACTACTCCACACCTTTAAAAACCCCCACTTTTACTACTCCACACCTCTTCTTTATTAGCATTAAATATCAACAGAAGAAAAGGCAAGACCAAGGATTGTATTCCTGTATAGTACTCCCACCTGGTTAAGGAAATGATATTCCTCCGGCTGCTTCAGGTGAAATGCTGATCTCTCCTCCTCGCTCGCTCCTGCCAGGAGGTAATAAAATACATGGTAGTTCCTGGTGACAAATGAAAAACAAAAGCTGTTAGACTCAAAAATGAGCAGCAGCACTGAGCAGAGGCACAATGAAACCTCCCAACCTGATTTTCCAGCTCCCAAGCTCAGGTCTGACACCGTTTAGAGCTGGTCTGTACCTGCTGTGCAGGGATGGAACAGATTAAATTATGTCATGGAGAATGAGATCCCTCTTCTCCATCCAAGGACAGCCACTACCCTAGAATCTACTTCTAGATGCTGGGATGCTCAGGTTTTCCTTCAGAACCATGTGCAATGCCCACATATTTCACAGAATCCCATTATCATTTAGGTGGGAAAAGACCTCACAGACCATTGAGTCCAACCTGTGCCCAGACCCCACCTTGTTCCCAGCCCAGAGCACTGGGAATTCCACAAATTCCACGTCCAAGGAATTCCTTGGACATGTCCAAACATCCCTGGGAGGACCCTTCCAATGCCTGACAACCCTTTCCATGAAGAAATTCCTCCTGGTGTCCAACCTGAGCCTCTCCTGGCAAAGCTTGAGGCTGTTTCCCCCTGTCCTGTACCTTGTTCCCTGACAGGAGACCTGACCATCCCCAGCTCCTTTATTAGAGCCTGACCTCTTTTATTAGAATCACAACATATTTCCTTGCAATGCAGAAATGAATTTTCATACCTTATTACCATTAAAAAGGCAACGACTTTGCAGTTGCAGTTCCATGAGACACGACTGAAAAATCTTCAAGTATTCAAAAATTCAAATATTCAAAATACCTGAATATCACTAATGCTAAACCCACCCCAAGGGACACTCATCTGTTCTGTTTCCAGACAACTCTAACACAGATTAACACCATTTCTTTCTAAAATTAAAACTCTGCTTTTATGCTGGATGTTTTCCAAGAGGATCCAAGTTTAATCATCTTGCAACACCCAAGAGGACATTTGTCAAGGCTGTAGATGCTCTTTAACTCCAGGAACAGCCCTGGAGCATTCCAGAAAACTCACACATCTGTCTCCAAAGGGAAACACAGCCAGAAGTGCCAAGAGTTGAAAGACAACTAAAGGCAGCAAAATTATTTAAAAGTGGAATAATAATTACTGAGAGAGGAAAGGAATATGCAACAAAGAATATACAGCAAATTAGGAAAGAACACTTCACATAAGTTCATTCTCTATATAATTTTGGCTCTTTCAAGAGGCCCCTCTGAAGGCTTCAGTGAACTGCAAAGAGGAATGAAAATACCATGTTTCTCTCCTAAAGTGACATATTCACAAGTTGCACAAGAATGAAGTGGTACATAATAATCTATCTGCCATAAAGACAATGAAAATAAATGTAGCAATACTGTAGTGGAAGGTCCCCTGCTCATGGCAGGGGTTGGAACAAGATAATCTTTAAGAGTCCCCTTCCAATACAAACTATTCTAGGATTCCATGGTAAGTCAAAGACTTTTGATAAAATAATGGAGCTTATTCCCTCCATTAGCACATTTCTCCCTAAACAACAAAATATTCAAATATAAAATGCATCATTAATCTCTGCAGCACAGGGCTAAGAGCATGAAAATCCTGATCTCCCGCGCCAGCTCCACCAGGGATTTAAGTTATCTGTGTCACATAAAGGAGTTAAACCCAAGCCCTGGGCAAAACAGAGGCACCCACCGCTCGTTGTGCTCCTGATAGACCAGTCGGGACTTCTCCAGGAGGTATTTTTCAACATAAGCTCTGCAAGGGAAAAATCAAAGCATCATCCATTGACCTGATACTCAGCTTCAACGAACACAGCTTTACCAAGGGTTTTTCAGCCTTGGTACCTACACAAAGGAGTTTCAGCCTTGTTTCACTTAGTTATATAAATTTCTTCCTCAGCAGAACAAGCCCAATATTATGTTTGGCTTTTGAGGTTTTTTTGGTTTGATACCAAGCCAAAACTAACTTGGATCTGAAAAACATGATCTCAGATGCATCAGCCTATGGGCAAGAGAAATGCTGTCCGCAAAGAAGGAGCTCGGATCCCTATTTCATCCAAAGCCAGCAAAATCCCATTGCCTGCAGCCCAGGAGCCGTGCACATGGAAATACATCCGTGAGCAGAAGTGTGCAAGATGCCATTTAGCTGCATAATCGGTCCCCAAACCCCCATTCCCTCTTCCAGAAGAGCCATTTCTCATCAAAAATTTGGGTTATTAACTTCTGGCTCCAGTCAAAAAAATAAACAATTGCGAAAGTTCCTCATTGCAGTTTACATTTTCTCCTAAGAGCCTCCACAACAAACACACTTAATCTACATATTAAATACTTTTTTCAGGTTTGTCGAGTTAAACAAAGCCTCCACAGGTTTTTTTCTTCCAAACAAACCTAACCAGTAATGAGGGGGATTTAGAAGTTGGAGTTCTAGGTGGCAGTTTGGATGGGGAGCTGTGCTTTTCTGGTGACAGATGCCCAGTGACGTGGCACCCACAGTCACAGCTATGGAGGAATTGGGAAACCCAAGAAACCTCAGGCATGGTGGGAAAAGGAGGTGCTTCCACACTCACTCCTCCACCAGAGATGGGAAAGCCAGATCTAACTGTTACCTCCAGCACAACTTTCTCCCTTCCTTCCATAAAAACTAAAATATAAATCATTAGGACATGCTGCAAAGGTTGTGTGAAAATTCTTATGGCAGCTCTTGGGAGAGGCTACTGGAAGCAGCAGATCCAACTCCCTGCTGGATGATCTTGCTGGACAGGAGGAGTAAAGGAAGACAGACAGAAAAACTGTATTCCTCTTTATTCCCTGGGAGGAAGCTGGGAACAGTCTATGGATTTTCTTCACCCACAGGTTGATGGGGTTTTTATGTTCCCTTTCTAACCTGAAACAAATTTTTCCTTCCCAAGCCATGAATTCACTACAGGGTCAGGGAACACATGAATAAGAGCATTTCAGATCCAAATGATGAGATCCCATGGGATACTGGCTCAGACACTCCTGTACAACAACCTGCAACAAGTACCTGCCCTTGGCATTCATACCCACCCCCTACCATTTCTGCTCTTATTATAAACCACCCCAAAAATCATTCTTAGGCAATAATTTAGATTGGAAAGGTCTTCTGGTCCAAACCACTATTTAAATCTGGGGAAACTTATTTATTTATTTATTTAAAAATTTTAGTTTTATTTTTAAAATTTTGTTTTAGAAAGTTTCTATATTTAAAATTTTATTTTATATTTAATTTTTAAATTTTTAAAATGCAATTACAATGTTATTTTGGGAAAATGCTCCTTTGCTTAGTGCAAAGGTCACAATGAATCCATGTCTCAAGAACATCTGTCCCTTCTTGTAACAGCACAGTGAGTAGGAAAACCAGCTTATATCTTAAAAAATGATGTCTCCAAATTTCTTTTTATTTACCATTGTCAGCTATGTCAGTTTGACCTTTAAGAGCAAAGAAAACGAGCTCTAAGGGAATGAGCTTGTGTAAAACACTGATTTAAGTACAAAGAGCCTGTATTTCACAGGGCTTTGATTAAACCCTTCCTAGCTGGCTCTAAGCCTCTCCTATCTGGCTCCTCTGCCATTTCATGGATTGCATCAGCTTTTGATCAACTCGTGGGGACTGAGCAGGTTGCAAAGACCTTCCTCCAGGCCTGGCTTATCATGGACCAGCATGTCCAAAATTCAGGAAGACTCCTGGGAATGCCCTGAACTGCAGCACTACTCCTGTTCCATCCAAGACTTCATCTTGGTGGGGTTGGATTCTGCTCAGCCTCCTGCCTGTTCCATCTCTTCAAGTTTTGGGTGATTACACTCATATGGGTTGTAAGCAAATATTCAACTGCTATTTGCAACCTCTGAAGAGAGAAAAATGCTGATTAGGGGCTGCAATTTATAGTTCCATTACCAAAGCTACCGATACACAGAACACAGGCTGATAATTGATTTGGGTTGTGCTAAAAAAAGTATAGCTAAGTTTTTACAAAAATCTTCTTTCACAGGAAGAAAATATGGGCTTGTATGTCACATATACTTTTTGTTTTTAAAATGCATATATTTTTCTTTAAACATCTTTTCTTTTCATTGGGGGAGCAGTGAAAGCTCATAGCACAGTACAGTCACATCACACTGTGCAACAAAAGCTCATTTTTTAAAAAGCAAAGAAAACTCCTCCTATTTTACGAACTAGAATACAGGAAAATAATGTTATTTGCATATCTCTGCCAAATAAAAATAGAGGCCACAACCACAATGCTGCTACATCATACCAAGATAATACATAGTTAAGGCATTTGTTGGATTCTTGTTACCCAGTAGGTATTAAAAAAATGAGGTTTATCCTTTTAAGAGAACTGTGCAGCAGAATTAAATAAGGGGAAAAAAAGAGCATCAGGTTTGACGTGGGATGCAAAACCAGTGGGAAAGGACGTGGAGTACCCAAGCTCACTGAAAAATTAACAGCACCTCTTTGTGTGATACTGTTCTGCTGGAAAATAAGAAAGCAAAAAAAATTTTAAAAGCAATTTTCTAAAATAACAACAAAGTCCCAGCAAGAGGTCACTTAGCCAGCTGTAGAAATTATACAGCCCCTGAAATGCTGCTTCTACTCCTCATTTTTCCAACTGACTCAGGTAACCTGGACAAAAAGAGGAGTTATTGAAGCCCTGCTCATTTACAGCTCCTTGGTGATGATCTGATACCATGGAAATTATCTGAAGCCAGAGAGAAAGATGGGTTTAGGTTGTTCCATCCCTGCCACGGGCAGGGACACCTTCCATGGGCAGGGACATCTTCCACTATCCCAGGGTGCTCCAAGCCCCATCCAACCTGGCCTTGGACACTGCCAGAAATGGGGCAGCCACAGCTGCTCTGGGCACCCTGTGCCAGGGCCTCACCACCCTCACAGCCAGGGATTCCTTCCCAATATCCCATCTAACCCTGCCCTCTGGTAGTGGGAAACCATTCCCCCTTGTCCTGTCATCCCTAAATCCCTCTCCAGCTCTCCTGGAGCCCCTTCAGGCAGGGGCTCTGAGCTCTTCCTGGAGTCTTCTCTTGTCCAGGTGAGCACCCCCAGCTCTCCCAGCCTGGCTCCTGAACAGAGGGGCTCCAGCCCTGGGAGCATCTCCAGGGCCTCCTCTGGACTCTCTCCAGCAGCTCCAGGTCCTCTCTGTGCTGGGACCCCAGGGCTGAGGCAGCTCTGCAGGTGGGGGTCTCACCTGAGGGGGGCAGAGGGGCAGAATTCCCCTTTTCCTGCTGCCCATGCTGAGGGATCAGCCCAGGCCATGGGGGGTTTCTGGGTCCCCAGTGCACATGTCCATGAGCTTCTCATCAATCATCACCCCAAAATTCTTCTCCCCAGGTCTGCTCTCAAATTTCTAAATATGAAATAAACTGAGGAGAACCACAGGGGAGACAAGGATCTCCTTGCAATGACCTCGGAGGAAGAAGAAGCCTTTGCTGGTCAAGGGCTGAATTAAGGAGAGACTTGCAGGGAGAGCCTGGGGAGAATCAGGCACAGAGCAAGAAGAGTGTGGCTCAATGGCCTCCAGAACTCCAAGCCAGAGATTAAATCCTCCCCTTTGCTCCTGAGCCAAACCTTTCACTCCACATCTACTGCTCAGCCCCGCACCATCCCAGCTAAAATGTTCCCCTTTTCTGATTTAACTCTTGTCTGGGGAGGAGATGCTGCTTTTCAGGTTCATTAAAAATTTGACATCAGGATTATGGAGAGCACAGCTGGCTTGAAGGCAGCTCAGGTGTACCCACACCTCAGCACCCACCTTGATTGCACCAATATTTCCATACCAGCAGATTTTAATAAGCTAAAACCTATGAATTTTTATTTCCTATCTCCATTTTGGGAAAGATACTGGCCAAAGCAAGGAACACCCTACTGCAGCCTGTTTAGGTTTGGGTACACCCAGCACCCTCCCTCCATTCCCACTTACCCTCGCACAGTGCCCGTCTCCTGGTAATTCACTTGGATGAATTTGCCAAAGCGACTGGAGTTGTTGTTATGGGCTGTTTTTGCATTTCCAAATGCCTGTGAAAAGAGGGAGATGCCATCGTTATGCTGGAAAAGCCACAGCCTTTGCCTGATTTCCATGGGCGTCACTCACAACTGAACTTGGGGGATTTTCCTATCATTTCACATAAGAAAAAAAAGGGGATGAGGAAAGTTTGTTGAGTGGTTCACAAAATAATCTAAGGAGCTGCTGGGGACCATGTTCCTTGGCAAGCTGGTGTTCATGAAGAGAAGCTAAACACTGGTTAAAAATAAAGCGTGAGCTGCACAGAAGAGATTTAATGTTTGAACTTATTACAGTCTGCATTAAAGCTGTGCTTTATTCATTTAAATAAATATACAAGTACACTGCTCCAACAGGACTCTACATTTTAATGAGCTAAAGGAAGCTGCTTTTTAATTATATGTGGAATTACGGGGGAAATGCTTTGAAGGCTATTCAGACTAGATAATGTCATACACAGCATTGGCATAACCCAGAGTATTTTCAGCATTTCAGACACCCTAGTTTCCATTTGCTGCTGTTGCTTTTCCAAAATCAAAATGCTTTCAAGTCTGTATTATGCAAAGTATTTATGCAAGTCTTTATTATTTTATTCCAAACCTGCCTTACCAAAGCACTGACTGGAGAGAGTAATTTTTGCCATTGAAAAGAAATCTCTGAACTGAAACTGCTGTTTTCAGTTGCGCCTAAATCACTTTAATAATCACCTGGACCATGGTGACAGAATCTGCCAAGCCACCAGGTCCAATTAATGCTTCATTTATTAAACCAGTTTTCATAATCACACACCTTTTCTTCTAAGTCAAATTTATTTAAGGTAATTATAATTTCAGAGATAATTTCCAAGTGTTGCTCATGTATGGGCATTTTGTGCTGAGGCTTAACATCAGAGCTCAGCTCCCAATAGATTTATTCCCTGCTCAGCTATTTATTAGAAAAGATTAAAAGGGCTTTCCATCTATAATCTGAAGCTTTTCAAATGACCTTTGTGGATTTAACGTCCCAACTAAAAGCAGAATATAAAGGCTAAACAAAATGAGACCTTGGAGAAAGGGTATTGGACGCATCCCGTCCGTGCATGATCCGGTTCCCTTCCCAGGCTGATTTATTTCCCAAATTGCTTAGATTGAATGATTTAAGAACCCACAGAGATTTGCCATGGAATAGCAATGTGATTTTCCCCCCTATCTGAATACAGGGATTTGTTTAAACTCCAACTATTGCATTTGAATCTGCTTTAGTTGACTAAAGCAGGTTCTGGGAGAGCCAAAACCTGCCGAGCAAACAGGTTATTCTGGAGGGATCATTCCAGAGCTGCAGCTCAGGAACCCTGCAGAGGATTCACATCTTTTCAGATTGTTCACACTTTTTTCTTGCTGATTTGCCCCAAAAATCCTCCCTGCACCCAGCATCCCCCCTAAACTCACCCTCCAGAGGACATTGAAGGCACCCACACCTCCCCATAAGCCCTAAATCTCTCCTGGAGATGAAAATCCAATCATCCTCTCCCCAAATCAGGAATTTTGGTATTAAAAGACAGGATGGTGTTTAAGATTTCCAAAGGATTTACCTCCAGGTATTTCAGCAAGCAGAGACACAGCAAGAAGCTTTTAAGCAGAATATTCAAGACATGCAAGTGCATCCCCTTATATTTAAGTATTAGTTTTAAATTGTATTCATTAGGTTATGAGCATTTCTCTGCTATAGGATCACCCATGTTCTAAGAAACCATCTTAAGTCAATGAGATAAAATTTCTATACACCTAATTAACATTGCTTGTTAGAGAAGCAGCAGGATGAACCTGAACAGACCAAGCAGGAGGCAGCACAGTTTTATATCATCTCATATAATAAATTTTCATAAAATTTAGTAAAGAATTTAAGCAAAGAACAATATTAAGAAGATTTTCTAGTTTGATTCCCTGTATTTCTACCCTAAGCAATCACTCACAGAGACAAACAAGGTCTATTTGTCAGGATTTCTTTGGGGAGAGTCTTGCTCAGGAATCAATCTTTCTTATTCTGTAGCAAGTAAATATAGGAGAAAACATTTCAAATACAGGAGTGGGGAACAGCGAGATTCCTCTTTTTTTATGAGCTTTTTTGGGGATGAATGTGCCAGACCACATGATATGTTATAACCCAAATGCCTCCAGAAATCACAGCCCATTATGTCCCTCTTTCATGCATTTTTCTTTCGTGCTGATATAAATGAGAAAGGTCTTTGGATCCCTTCTTGTGCAAACTTCGGGTGACTCCAGGCCCAGCACGCTGGGAATGGGCCAACAAGTAGCTGAAGAAACGTCTGGTGTTTGATTTGAGACAACTTAATACATTTTTGTTTGCTTTACTCACAGGGTTTCTTTAGCAGGACTGTTGGGCTATAAAAAACTGCTATTAATTCAATTTATACGTGTCTAATCCATACAGGCCCGACCAGAACGCCCTGTCCCTTGCAAATGGGGCAGAATATAATAGTTCAACCTCAGAAAATGAGTTATAACTTCTCTAAAACAAATTATCTTCTGTTCATTTGATTGCCCTTTACTGACTCATTGATTTGAGGCTGCTGAGCAGCTCAACGGACAAAACTCCATAACAGCATTCCAAGGATTCTTGGGGAGACCAAAGCTTTTACTGGCCAGGGCTCAACATTTGGAAGGAAACAAAATTCAATACGTTCCTCTGTAGGAGCTGGGAGTCCCACTGGACCCAGAGGGTGATCCAGCAGTTTGGAGAAGGCAGGAGAGAGCAGCTCCATTCCTTCTCCTCCAGCCCTCCTGCACAAAGAGATGCCTATCGGGACGAGGGAAAAAAAGGGATTAACAGTTTCCTGGCTAAATGCTCCACGTTCCTCCTGATCCCAGAGGCTTGCAGCCTCCTCTTTCTTGATGGAATATTGATGCAATCTGGATTAATTCCAGATTACAGTCAGAATAAGGATTATTTTAATGTGTTTCCTGAAAAAAAAGTTATTTTCCAAACTCAGCAATTGGGAAAACACCATGGTGACTTGTTCTTATCTGGCAATAAAACACTGTTCTATAGATCATCGAAACTGAATGTTATTCCTCCATAGATTAACAGCAGTACTCTCCTACAGAATAACAGCTGCATTCCCTTATGGAATAACAGCTTCTGTGGTAAATGGAAATACAGGCCTTTGCCAGCATATTTCAGGTCCCCAGCCCTAAGAGGGGCCTTTAGCCCTCACCCTTAGAGGGAAAAATAAAAACATCATCTTCTCCTTGCTGTACAGGATAACAAATATATTAATACACAAGAGTTTTTAAATGGTTCCCCATTAACCTGAAATGTAAATTGAATTTTTTAGAAAGTCATACCATGAATATACCAGGAGAACAGCAAGCTGACTGCTTAAATCTCAACTATGCCATAGTGGAATACTTATATTAATAGTTATATTCCATGGAGGGGCACTGAAGGAACTGGGAGCAAAATTCCATCAAGCTCATTAATGCCAGGGAAAAGAAACAGGTTAATATCAGACAAGACAGTGCTGGAGGATTCGAATTCCCTGGTTTACTGTGAAATTTGGAGTTCATTAATCAAATGTATTCATAAAGTACGAATGACTTGTAACTGTGTGAGCACTTTGGGAACAGCTTCGCTAAAATCTATTTCCCACCAAATAACATAAATACAGAAAAGGTGCTAGAGCACCAGGAGCAGCTGAGGGAGCTGGGAAAGGGCTCAGCCTGGAAAAAAGGAGGCTCAGGGGAACCTTGTGGCTCTGCACAAGTCCCTGATAGGAGGGGACAGATGGGGGAGGTCAGGCTCTGCTCCCAGGGAACAGGGACAGGATGAGAGGAAACATCCTCAAGTAGTGCCAGGGGAAGTTTAGGTTAGATATTAGGAAAAAAAATTCCACATAAAGGGTTTTCAAGCATTGGAACAGGCTATCCAGGGATGTGGTGGAGTCCCCATCCCTGGAAGTGCTCAAAAAAAGACTGTATGGGGCACTTGAGGACATGGTTTGGTGATGAACATGGTGGTGGTGCTGGGTGATTGTTGTATTCAAAATCTTAAAGGCCTTTTCCCACCTTAAACCCTCCATGATTCCATGATGCCCATCAGATGTGCATTCCCATGCTTCACCTACAGCTTCTGTTGGAGAAACCCAATGTGTGCATCCACAAAGAGTGGTGGTTTCAAACATCCCCTGTAATTTATTTCCAGATCTAAGGGCTGTTTATCCCAATATTCTATATGCCATGCTTGGAAAAAAAATCCATAAATACTTTCACTCCAAATTTAAAAAACACACAGGAAAGAAAAACAGCGTACTGGAATTTTTGAAATTTAATGTCTTCTTTATGTGTCCAGGGCACTCACAAATTTCTTCCTCCTCCTGAAACATATACAGCAGGATGATAAAGAACATTTTCCCTAGCTTTCATTCCACCTGAAACCAAGCTCCCAGAACTCTTCTTGCCCTGTTACATTGCTTTTTAACAGAAATATATTGAATTATGTCCAGAACATAAACTGCACGTACACTACTTAAGTTAGAGCTGCGCTAAATCCCTTCCCATTATTGCTCCTGCCCTGGGAAGAGCTTTTAAACCTGCAGCTCCCACGTCCTGATAAAATCTTCCAGCCCAAACTGATCTGCTAAAACAACCCCACTTTGATGGACCTCTCTGACTTTCAATTCCCATGCGGAGCCACCTTGATGCAGAGAGATCACAGCCCCTAAGGAAGCACCAAAGCCAAAAGGTATGAGGTACAACTTGAATAGCTGCAAAGAAAAATAGCTTTTATGGGAACTCCTCAAGCCGTGGTTCAACAGTAATACTGAAAATCTAATTTATAGCAGCTCAACACGACTCGAAGCACCAACACCTCAGGGTTTTTGCTCTCTCGGTTGTGGCTCCGTGTCCCACACTGGTGGACGAACCCAGCGGTGCTTTTGTGGTCAAAAGCACAACCCACAGATTATTTATAGTGCTCGTGCTGCAGTGCCTGAGCAGGGCCCGAGCCTGCCCTGCAGCCCTGAGCTGCCACACACTGACCTTTAAAGACCTGCAAACTTTCATACCTCGCTGTTCTTTGCTTCAAGGGGCCACTGCAGCACCTTAAAGAGCAAACACAGGCTTTTCATTTCACAGAACACAGAACCACAGAGTGGTTTGGGTTGAAAGGACCTGGAACATCATCCAGACCCACCCCCTGCCATGGGCAGGGACACTTTCCACTAGACCAAGGTGCTCCAAACCCCATCCAACCTGGCCTAGAACATTTCCAGGAATGGGGCAGCCACAGCTGTCCCAGGGCCTCATCAACCTCACAGGAAAGAACTTCCTAACATCCAATCTAAATCCCTCTTTTTTAAGTTAAAACTTATTCCTCCCCACCCCCCCCGCCTTGTCCTGTCACTCCATCCCTTGTCCCCAGTCTCTCTCCAGCTCTCCTGGAGCCCCTTCAGGCCCTGCAACAGGCTCTGAGATCTCCCCAGAGTCTTCTCCTCTCCAGGTGAGCACCCCCAGCTCTCCCAGCCTGGCTCCAGAGCAGAGAGGCTCCTGCCACTGAAGCATCTCTGTGGCTTCCTCTGAACCCTTGAACCAAAACATGACAAAGCAACTTAAATTCAAGGTGTATCATGACAAAATACATGTTTTTTTTTGTTGTTTGAAAATCGGTGATATTTGTCTCAAACATTTTAGAGAAAGCATGTCCTCGCTGTGAACATGAACAGAATCTAATCTTACGCAGTCTTTGGCAGTAAACACAGCAGAACATGCCCTTGGTGGAGTTTGCTTTCTGTGGTAGCTGGATTTTTTGCTTATGAGCTTCTCAAATCCATGGAGTTTCCTGTTTCTTCCCAAAAAAATCAATACTCAATTTTTAAGCAGGTGCAGCAACCAAAAGGTGCACATCTGTCCTGTCCTGCTCTTTACTACCCACAAAAGAACCTTTCAAATACATGACCTACAAATACTTCAGATGGGGAAAGTCCAGAGGATAAAGACACCTGGGAATTGTTGATGAGACCCTTCCTCTCCCTCGTGCCCCTATGGAGGACATGGAGAACAGGTCCATATGGCTTGCAAAGACTGCCCAAAGGACCAAGACCTTATTTAAGGGGCCTCCCCACACCAACCAAACATACAATTTGTTGCATTTATGAAGTTGAAAATGCTCTTCACCCCTTCACTGACACTTCACTGTCAATGACAGCACAGCCACCATTGCATGGAATTAAACTCGGCGGGATTCTTCCAACTAAAAGCACACCAAATCCTTCATTCCATAATTACAATTACTGAACAGCAGCCAAGTGAGTTCTACCCATTAACAGACAAACCCTCTTGTAATTAAACTAATGTGGAAAATACAACCCTCATGGTACAAACTATAAAACATCTTTTAAAATATTTTTTTCTCAATACAGACAGTTTATGTCAACTAAAAATGTCTTGTAAGACACTTGCACTGACCCTACCTGGGGTGAAGACTGAGATTATTCAAGGATGAATATTCCTTCCCCCTCTGGGGAATCATGTCAACATCCTGGAATGGAGAATCATAGAATCATGGAATATCCTGAGTTGGAAGGGATCCATAGGGACCATCGAGTCCAACTCCTGTCCTTGCACAGGACACCACAATAAAGCCATGTCCCTGAGAGCACTGTCTGAACTGCTGGGGCTCTGGCAGCCTTGGGGCCATGGCCATTCCCTGGGGAGCCTGTTGAGCGCCTGACTCTGCTCTGGGGGAAGAACCTTTCCCTGATATCCAACCTAACTCTTCCCCACACAGCTCCAGCCATTCCCTCAGGTCCTGTCCCTGGTCATCAAGGAAGAGCTCTGTGCCTGGAGAAGTTAAACAACAAATATTTCTTGCAACAACTTTTCTTAAAACACAGGCTCAGTTACGAACATGTGTCTTTGCACACATTGAGTTTGCACTTCCCAATACAAATATGGAAGAGAAAGACTTGTAATGGGAGAGCGGCAACTTACAGAAGGCTTAGGAGTCAATTTAATTGAAGTGTCAATGTAATGTAAATATCCAGAGCACCATTATGGGGTAAAATACCTGAGATAAACCTTATAAACATCATTACAACACACCCTTGTTTGGGAGATATGATGCAGAGGCTCTATCAGCTATGTAAGAAATAGGATTTAGTGTCTGCGCTCCCAGCAAACACTTCAGTGTTGGCAGAATATTCCTCCTTTTCCCATATTTAAGCACACTATCAGACCACTGCAGCTTCTTTCTTTCAAATGATGCACTGGAAAAAAAGGAATTGCCATGAAACCACAATGCAAGAAAACAAAACCCCAAAACCCAACCAAAGCTTCCGACCTAAGTGCTCTTCCCGAACAGGCAGAGTTTTCCTACGCAAGTGCAATAATGGGAAAAAAAGCCCGGCTGAGCTGGCAGCCACCAGCAAACGCCCGTACGATGGATCCTGGAGGCAGAGGCTGCCAAATCCCGACGGTCTGGCCGACATTCCTGCTCCTCTGCTCAGACATTCATGTTTTTGTGAGCAGGGTGGACAACCCTGGGAAGAACAGCCAAGGGCTCATGTTTTCCAGCAAACTCGCGTACATTGGCCAGCAAATATTTGGGTGGAAAATATCTTCATCCTAGGTTGAGCTTCGGATTTAAAGAAGCATCCCAAAATGAAGCTGGGAAACTTGGTGTTATTATAGTGTCTCTCCAACTCCCAACATTCATATTCTGCAGCCAAAGAACAAACTTTACTCTGTCAAATGCAGGCAGCAAGTGTCCAACAGGTGCCAGAAATGAGCAAAATCTCCTCATTGCTGCTTCACATGATTTTTTCATAGGATAAAGACATAAAATAATCACAATAAAACAGTAATAGCAATAAAGTGACCAGTTGGAAACAAATGATGGCCAAAAGAGGAGGTTTTATACGCCCCCAGTCAGCAATACAAGTACTGTAAACAAGCACTGCAGTGGGAACAAAGCAGCACAGATAGAATGAGGACAGATAAAAACCCATTAATGTATATATTTCAAGTGATGACTGAGGAGGGTATAACCTATATAAAAGGTTATATTATACATTGCAACATCAAGCCATATCATGATTTCCTTCTCACCTTTCATAATCCCCTTATGAAGAGCTGGATGAAGTGCAGCGATGCAGCACAAACTGCAGCTGCAGCAAATAAAATTTGTCTGCCATTGCTAGAAACAGCCTCAGACAGTGCCAGGAGCACTGCTGCCTTCCTTTACTTCAAATAAAGTAACACTGCAAATAACGGAGTGAGAGCAGCCCTGGGGGAGCTTCGGGATGTTGGTGGAGAAGACAGACCTGCCCTGGCAGCCCCAAACCCCCCATGGCCTGGGCTGAACTCACGGTGTGGGCAGCAGGGGAGGGGAGGATTCTGCCCCTCTGCAGGTGAAACCTCATCTGCAGAGCTGCCTCAGCCCTGAGTACCCTGCACAGAGAGGACCTGGAGCTGCTGGAGAGAGTCCAGGGGAGCCCATGGAGATGCTCCAAGGACTGGAGCCCCTCTGCTCTGGAGCCAGGCTGGGAGAGCTGGGGGTGCTCACCTGGACAAGAGAAGACTCCAGGGAGAGCTCAGAGCCCCTGCCAGTGCCTGAAGGGGCTCCAGGAGAGCTGGAGAGGGACTGGGAACAAGGGCCTGGAGGAACAAGACAAGGGGGAATGGCTTCCACTACCAGAGGGCAGGGTTAGATGGGATATTGGGAAGAAATTCCTCCCTGTGAGGGTGGTGAGGCCCTGACACAGGTCATCCAGGGCAGCTGTGGCTGCTCCTGGATCCCTGGAAGTGTTCCAGGCCACGATGGACAGGTCTTGGAGCACCCTGGCTTAATAGAAGGTGTCCCTGTCCATGGCAGGGGTTGGAACAAGATGAGCTTTAAGGTCTTTCCAGCCCAAACCATGCTGTAATTCCATGATGATAAACAGGTAACAACATTCTCAGCATCATATTTCCTTCTCAAGGTTGAGGCTTTTGAGTCTCCAGAGCTCCTGATCATTTGTGTCTCCTCTGCTCTGAAGCCCCTGATAAAGAAAATATAACTTTTCTATTTTCAAACAGTCATCCATCCACATACTTCAGTGCTCTGCAGAAGATGGGAGTAAATTCCTGTGTCCAAAGCATCTCCTGGTTTGTAGAGCATGGAGCATTACTTCCATCTGTAGAAAGCCACCCGTGGCTTCACATGATTCCCAAAGTAACATGGATTGGGTCTTTTTGACTTGTCTTGGAAACACTGATGTTTCAAACGACACAATACACAAACCAAGTGCTACTTTTTAAGACATAATTTCATTATGCAAAAACATCCACACAGGAAACTACATCCTGAGAACACTGTAGGACGTTTTGCTGCGCTCTTGTCACCATTGTCACCTGCTGACAGCTCTCGTAGCACTCAGAGACTTGCTGAAGCTGGGACTCACTGATTTTAGGAGCTGGTGATGACAAGTTGCAATTGCCCGAGCCTGACTGTGGTTCCCACTGCCACACCACTCACTTCAGGTGGAGCAGCTATGGAACCTCAGCCTGAGGGCAAGTCTGGAAATAATCCACCAGAGCCCCGGGAGGTCATCTTGAAGAGGACACAAAGCCAACCCCAGGTGGGGCCACAGCCCCTGCCCAGCACAGAAATGAAACATCACCCATTGGCAAGAGACTCGTCCCTTGGAGAAGCACCTTCACCAGCTTTCACCCCTTCCTTCCCAGGCATCAGCCTCAAATTTAGGGACAGGGATGTGGTCTGGTGGACAAACTCTGGATACTCTCCAGCCCCTGGAGGAAGCCTGTCCAAGTCCTTTCAAAACTCTAGCTTTTTACCCTTTTTTTGAATATAATTATTTGACATGGGGCCATACATGTTTGGAAATGAAGTTTCAACTTCCTATTGCATACTTCGGTAGCCCAAAAAGTGCTAAAAAAGTGCTAAAAAAAACCCCAAAAACATTCACTGTACACTCTGGGCTTGATATCAAGTTTTCCTGCAGTTTGTCACCAAAATTAATGCCACAAAGTAAAAGGCAGGAGAAAGTGTCCCTATCGTAACACTCCCCATCTGGAACCTCTTAGCAGAGGCACAGAGCCCTGATGTATATTTGACACACAGTTTTTCCTGCTTTTCCCAAGAGAAATATGTGTAATGAAGAAAAACAAAAACACGTTAGGCAGCAACCAAAACATACCAGTGTAACCCGAGCCTCAGCTTGGCTCCCGCCCCTGCTGTCCTTCCTCTCAGAGCTCAGCCACTTTCTGCTTCTTACGGACTAAAAATCATCCACACCCTCCCCTCCAACAAACAAAAACCAACCAAATCAGAGCTTTGTCATTAAATCAACACAATAAAACCCACATTTGTTTTCTGCCACGTAGAAAGTCTCTTGAGTAAGGAGAAGGTTAAACGTGAATCCACACATCTCCAGCCCTTCCTTGCTTTTCTGTGGGATTATATAAATAATCTACAACTCTTCTTGACACAATTCCAAAATTTCAAGCGCCACTGAGCAGCAGCATAAAATTTCCGTGCCTCGTACGCAGTTTGGATGAGTCGCTTCCACCACGGCAGTGCTGCCAGGCTCGACTTTTCCAGCTTTTGTAATGTTTCAGTAGCCATATACAGCTTCAGATGTCTGACTGATCCATAAAAACACCTTTTCCCTTATTTCCACAGTTCAAATGGTGAAGTAAGAGCTTAAAAAGACTTATTAGTAAGTGTTGGGATGGACCACAACACCTGCAGGAGTCAGACCAAGGCACAACACTGAAAAAATTATCATCTTATTGGATCAATGGGAAGCATTGAAAAATAATTGTCTTATCACAGACCAGAATATTTGATAAGCACCAGGAAAAACAAGAGCTGGCATTGGTCTTTTTTAGAGAGTAAAAGAGAAGTCTCAAAAATCAGCATGCTCCTGTCAGATATTTGTGTTAGGAGAGGGTGTCTGTTTCCAGCCATTCAGTAAAGCAAAACAAGACAATTCAATAGGTACCGCCTGTCACCTTTCCAGAGGAATTAACTGGGGGTTTCCTTGAGGCCACCATGGAGAGGTTTCCTATGAACTGAACCAGGTTCCTGGGCTGGGGGTAAATCTGACACCACCCCATCCTTTCCCTGCAGAGGAGGAACAGCTGCGAGGTGAGCGCGGAGCAGCCAATGCCCCGTGGCACGAGATTGGCACGGTGCTGCAATTCTGCTTGTCATGGGAGAGGTCTCCAGGCAGGGAAGGAGCTCTCACTTCCAAGGTTATCCTGCCAAAACCACCTATTTAGCTTTGTGCAATGTTCCTTAATACTGCCAAGGCCGGTATTTCTGAGAACAGCACTTTGGGGTTTAAAGGACAAGAAAATCCAACCAAAAAAGGAAAGCCCTGAATTAATGAAATTAAGGGAAACGTGGTGAGGTTTTATACTCCAACTTTCCACATCGCAGAAAACGTTTCAAAACCAACACAGATATTTTTCTGCTGTCCACCTCTTCCTAGCCTGGCTCCGTAAAAAAAGACAAATGGTTGGTATGGATGTGAGGAGCGTGTTTTCCCTTTTCTTTTGGAAAGGGCAGGAGTCAAACTGAGCCCAGGCCTGGTGTGCCAGGGCAGATGTGCTGCCAGCATGCCAAGAATGCAGAAGCTTCGCTGCTCCTTCTTACTGCACCAAGATGAGCAGTAGCTCTTCACCATCCACCTCAGCCAAGCAGGAGAGATCGTGAAGCGGGGACCCAAAGCACCTTCCTTCAATTCCATGTTTTCATGTATGTATTAAGAAATGTAGTTTGAGGCTGTATATTCCATGGAGGGGCAGGATTTTTTAAGAACACTTCAATTATAAATTTTTACAGCAGCCACACACATCCAATCTCACTGCAAGACTTCCAGGAGCAAAGAGCTGGCCCAAGTCACCTACTCTGCATTGATTTGACCCAAAATGGAGCAAACCAGAGGAAGGAACACAGTCCAAATTCTTATAGCAGCATCCAAGTGCCATTGAAGCTCCATCTGGGATCTCCCCCCACCAGCTGCTAAGATCTTTCCAGATGTGAGGAGGGCAGCGAAGGAAAGCAGGAGGAGGATGCCATGTCACTGAGAACATCTTAGAACAAATTAAGTCTTCAAAGGCATTTAATAGCATTTAATTTTGCCATCTCCTTAGTCTGTGTGCATAATATTTTTGGGAACACCAGTTTTTCAAACCCTGCTGCCCCCCAGAAGGACACAGGATAACATGTATGTGCAATAATGCATCAAAAGTACAAATATTCCAAAGAAAGGTGTATTGGATGAAGTGCCAGTGACCTGCTGTGTTGGGAGTTGTGCACGAGTGTTTCCCATTACAGCTGCCAGCAGGAGAAACACAGCAGATACACTTGGAAAATCCACAGGGGCTTTGCTTGCCGGAGCAAATGGCAAACCAGACTTCGTTATCCAATTAATTTCATGTGAATATGCAAGGCTTTGTCAGAGCACACACTCATTAACTTCCCTCTCCTCTGATTTCCTGAAGCGCTGGTTTCCAGTACACAGGTATTGTACATCTCATTTCTTCTAACACCTTTTCTGTTTCCTTGCCACCACACAGCCTGACAAACCCTCCCTGATTGTTCCTCACTTTGATGATACTCTGTCCCTCTCCACCATGGTGTAACCAAACAAAACATTTACAGCTCCCCTTGTAGAAATTTGTAACCTCTACAACAATAAAATTCAGAACAGCATTTCTTTGTTCAACCTTTGAAGAATCACTACAGTTTGTTTCAACCTTTTAGTAAACCTTCTGTAATTATATATATCAGATAAACTAAAATCACAACCTGATGTTGGTACCAAAGTAGCTGTGATAGGACACAAAGAGGTGGGAAATTTTGTAGACAGATGTAAGAGTATCTTTAACCAGCCTGACCAGAATAGCTGGAAAACCCAACCAGAATTTAAGTATGTGTCTCCTGCCAGGCTGAGACAAACTGCAAAGCTCAAGTACAAATTCAAAGTATTTTTTTCTCAATGTAGCAAGAGATTAATTGGTTGAACTTAATGGGAGAAAAGGATCCTTAACCAGAGGAGCCCAGGGATGTGAGAAGGCAGAGGAAAAACAAGCACTCCCTGTGCTGAGTGGCAATACATAATTTATAATCCAAATAAAACCACACTTCCATCTATTATGTGGAAGCAAGTGGTGACCTAACATGCAGCAGCACAGCACAATGAAGAGTGAGCCGTTACTAATTACACTTGGTTTGTAAAAATGAGCGGAGAACCAGCGTTTATTTGCAAGGAAAGGAGATGTTGGCACTCTGGCACTTGTTCCAGGAGTGAGGCTGGAATGCTGGAGCATCCCTCCCTGCAGGGCCAAGGGCAGAACAATGCCCAGAGGCACAACCCCATCTCCCACCCAGGACAAATATCACCCTTGCATGACAGAGCATCTCCAGAGGGTGGATGTCTTAGATCACAGTGACTGATCCAAGATATAATTTTGTGTTCTCAATAAAAAAACATAAGAACACATCCAAACCCATTGTTTTGATGTCCTAAATATCCCTTCATATGGCAGAACAAGGGAGGTGATGGTTTACAGGATTTTAGTCAAGCTCAGTATGCAGAGGAACCAGACCTGCCAATGATAAACAGGCTGGAGGAAGACTTAGATCCAGATCTCACATTTTCCAGCACCTATTATCCACCTCCAAAACATTTATTCCATACATACAAAATTACTGCTGAGAGGTCACAACCTCATCATACACCATCCAATTTCCAAGATGATGAAAACAACAAGGACATGATCACTCAAGTGGTCAAAATATCTCCACAAATATTTCCTAGAGGGATAAAATCTTGGAAAGATTTTGTGGGTGTAGAACTGAAAAATCCCTCCCTTAAATAACAACACACACATCATCCTGAAAGTGGGAATAAAGCAAGGAGCTCAACCACTCTTGTTTCATTTGGGATTGTGTGAATTTATTATTTTTTCAATCTTATTATTATTTCTTTTCTTTTTGCATTAAAAAATGCATGTGGGATGTAGCAGGAATTATTGGATTGCATCTGTTTACCCTGGCTGGGGAAGATGGGGATGCTGCTCCCGCTGGCTCACTCAAAGCAGCTTTATAAACACCAACAAAAACGCCATCAGTGCTAACTAAGGAGGGATTTGTTTGCATCTTTCAAGAGAATATTAAATGTATTTCTTTATTGACCTTAATCAGCAAGTAAAATACGACATTAAAAAATTAAACTCATGTGAAAACAGCATTTCTTCTCTAAATAGATCTGCCTGCAGTTCAGGAGGAGGGTGGAAAAGGAAACTAAAACACTGACAGAAAGGAAAACCACAGAAAGAAACCTTTCTTTCTCTTGCTGAGCCTCATCCTCTTGTTTATAACTCCCAAGGAGAACAGCAGCACGATTGTCCTACCTCGTGCTGGCCGGATTTCAGCAGGAAGGCTCCGCTCACCCGGCCTCCGGCATCCGATAGCGAGGCCTTTCCCTGGCCGTCTCTCTTTTTTACTGCTCCTTCTTCCCCATCTTCCCCCTTGGATGGCATCCAGGATAGGGGAGCTACTGATAATTCACCAGCTTCCCAGGCTAAAGTCACTATAATAATTAAAACCCAGGTGGGGATTGAAACAAGGCATGGGAAAATAATCCCACAGTATCAGGGGCTGGACCAAAAAAAGGGGAAAAAAAGGAGAGAGTTGGTGCTAAGGAGCTCTAAAATCTGAGTTTGATGATAAGTGATGCTGAGAATCAACATCACCTTCAGAGACTCCCACCTGTACTCTGCTGTTTCCTGGGACATTTGGCACAAATACATGGGGGACACTATTCCCAACTGTATCAAGACCCTGATCCAGCCTACAAACGTTTGATTTGGGGGCTGTTACTGCATTTGCAATCCTTCCTCTGCCACTTTAGAAAACAGATACATCAAAGATAACTCATGCAAGAGGTAGAAAGAGGGAAATACCCACGCTGAATTGTCCACACATTTAAGTCCCGACTTACTGAACTGTTCACCTCCTGTATCTCCTTAACCCCATCTCTGGCACCAGCTCCCGCAAGATGCACAAAATTAAACTGAATTGATTCCATGGCAAACAATGGGATGAGAGAAAAAAAATAAAAGACCATGATTTTTCCTGAAAACACTCTGAGCAATTGCAGGTGCCCTGCTCCAACTGTATCCTTGTCCAGAGAAATTTGGCTTGTAAGAAACTGAAGTGTGGATCTGGCAATCAAGGGTGAAGTTGAATTAACTGTGGTTTGAATCCAGTCAAATAAATGAAAGTCCTTCCAACCCGGCCCATTTCATAGTCCTAGTAAATGCAGTGACTTTTCCTCAAAGCAAGAAACTTATTAGTAAGTTCAAACCTATTTTCTATTTTGAATTTCCAGTTGAAAGCTTGAAATTTAATTAAACTCTTTGGAAAAATTAGTGGTTAAGATCTTATGACAAGATAACCATGAAGCAATTTAAAAATTACAACCATTAAATCAAAATACAGACTTATGGCTCCTTCAGTATTTGCTCTCACAGGTCCTCATGCTTTAAGCCAGGAGGTGAGACATCCTACTTATTCAAAAAGCTTCTCCCAGCTGCATTTCTCTTGCTGAACAGACACGATTAACATGGAAAACCAGAAATATTTTGCTTACTCATAATCCTATCTTAATGAAACTTTCCCAGCACCAAAAACCCACTGAGGGGAGTCAATCTAACAACCCACAAGAGTTCTGCAGCCTAGATGGAACAAAAAGCCTGCCTATTCCTCAAGTACCCCCGGCCCAACAGGGTCAATCTGCATGGAGCACGACGAACACTCCATTTGCTGAGAGCTCATGGATGTCTTTAAAAGCCCAGTGATCAATAAAGTGCAGTTAAAAAACTTAGTCCAGGGGGGCTCTAATGTGGTGGGAATTAAGCAGATGCTGACCCACGCTGCTCTAAACATGAAAATGGACCTTAATGACAACCTTATTGTGATTTAGAGGGACAGATAGAAAGAAAATAATGATTTTTTAATTTCATATTTCTATATCTCATGTATATATTATATCTATCCTATATTTTATATCTCATACGTTATATTTTTATTAATGTATCTAATATACCTATTGTATGTTTATTTTCTTTCAACATATCTAATATTTGACAATTTAAAGAATGCATTTTTTGTTGGGGGCTAACATGATGCAGGAATTGCCATATCCTTAACCCCAGAGCAAGCATGGCCAGTACCACTGAACCAAGGCTGCTCGCATCAGTAAAATCCCCTCTGTGACCCAGTACCCTCCTGACTCGTCACCTGGGGGATGCACCAAAAATCAGAGGAATCTCAACTCACGTTATTTATCATTTCAAGCTCTTCCAAGGAAAAACGTGGCGCTTGGCCCTCATTAATTGCGTTGTCCATAGAATGATGCATTAACTCAAGCATCCAAGTGAGCGTCCACTCTGTCGATAAACCCTGCTGATAAATCTAATTAACGCCAGCTGAAAACCAGGCTAACATCAATAGTTGTCTTTTTTTTTTTTAAAGCATTATGTTTTCTTCCAGTTTCATTGAAATTATTTGGCTTTCCTGCAGCAGATGAAAACCAGATGTTGCAGAGCGGGAAGGGCTGCACGAGCCAGCACGAAAACCCAGGACGGCAACAGGCAGGTCGCACCCATTCATTACCCACATATTTCCCTTCTGCCAGGAGGTTATTTCTATTGCATCTCTGTGATTACAAATATTATAATTGTGATGTAACTCTAGAAAGCCCCGGGTCGTCCCTCGCAGCCCAGGGCCGCACGCGAGCCGAAAGGCGCCGGCAGAGTTTCTTTGTGCTGTGTAAGCACTTTGGAAAGCCTCGCTCCCATCTCTCAGCCTTAATGCCAATATTATGCTTTGTAATCCCTCCTGGAGCAGCCCAAGCCCAGGATTAATCCAGGTTTAACAGCTCTTGGATGCCCACTTGTTACACTGAGAATATTCAAGAAGGCAAGGAGTTTATGTGCATGGACACAAGGCAATTTAGGAAGTTTCACTGCACAAAATTGAAGGTGCATCCCCATTCCCCTGATTTGCAGCACAAATCAGCAGCAGTCCTTTGCAGCAGGAGCTGGGTTATTTATCATTTTTAGCAGCTACATGATGCAAAAATGGGGAGCATTGGTGGATGATGGGTGCATATAGACTGACTAGCTATATGCACCAGCAATGGAAATGGCAGGTGACCCTGTGCTGAATTTTTAGACATACTTCCCAAGCCAGAAAGGACTTTGAAGCTCCTTCTCTTTCCACAATATTGTAACAATTTAATTTTAATCTAACATGTCTAGCAATAGAATATTCTGACTTGAGGCACACATCCGGTGACAATCTGGATAGGATGTGGGAGCAGGTCTTTCTGTGCCTCAATATGCACCAAAGAAAAGAGAAGGAAGGGGGAAAATAAACCTTGTGCTGGATTTGCTGCACAAAAATCACTGCCCAGAAACACTGACAGCACTGGTGGGAATTACACATCATCAGCATCCCAGCGTTGAGCAGCTGCTGTTCCAAGGAATCCACTGAAATTCCTTTAAAACTGGCTTTATTCATATGAATTTCACATCACAGTGATGTAGCCATGTACTGGAACAGCATCTCCACTCGTACCAAACGTGCAACAAACAGACCTCACATTCCATTAATAGATGCAACAATTACCATTTTGGGAAAATTTCCATTGCTAAATACTCTCCAAAATATTTTAACTGTCCATCATAGCTGTGCTTTTTTGTAGCATAAAGGGTTTACTTGTGTTATAGCTTGAGAATTAAGTTAAAATAAAGCTTTTTACATTCACATTAAACCACGACCCAGAGAATGTAATGGGGTTTTACCTGAGTAATTGTTTGGGGATTCTGTATGACACTTGAGATGTTATATTACTATTATTATTATTATTATTTTTATTGTTATTATTATTATTAATTATGAACACCTATGACTTCAGCAATGCAGATCTGTTTTTGTATATATGTAAATAGATATATTGTTATTACATAGATTGTTACAGGACATATTAATATCTATATAAATTTGGACTACTTTGAGTCACCTGCAATGCAGATTTTTCTTTGTGCATATATATTATTACACTATTATTGCATTACATGTATTAATATAACAAATATTATTACAGATGTTATTTTGAACTTCTTTGACACCTGCAGTGCAGATTGGGGTGTGTGTGTATATATGTAATTACATTATTATTATTATATATATTATTATGGCAGATATTATAATATATATGCTATTTTGGACTTGTATGTGACACCTGCAATGCAGATTTGTGTGTGTATTCATATAATTAATATATATGTCAGTATTACAGGAGATACTAACATATTTTATTATTATTACTATAGGAGATATTAACATATATTATTATTTATGTTGCTGTTTTCATTTATTTATTTGATTTTGATATGACACCTGCAATGCAGATTTCTACCTGCTTGTGTATGAAGTGTCCCAAAACTTCCAAAATCCCATGGCAGGTTTTCCTCTAGGGCTTATTTGGAGAAACTGAAATGAACTGCTCATTATAATTTTCCCTGGATAGCACATCCTGTTGCTGGCCACGAGCAGGGAGGCTTTTGCAGGATGATTGTGTGCATTCATCCACTCCTGATTAACAGCTCCGGCAAAAAGCACGGAGCAGGGGAAATCGAGCGATCCGGGACGTGACGGACAAAACAAAGAGACAGCAACAAAACGCCAGAAAACAACTCCCAGGTCGGGTTTGGCAGCAGGCTGGGATTAGATCACTGCGAATCCTGGCTTAAGGAAAGCTCCAGCATGAATTTTCTGACTAAGGTAAAAAAACCTGGCTCAAATTTATGACCTGCTGGCAAGGTTACCTCTATCCCAGAGGCCTCCAAATACCAGGAACACTCTGGCCCAGAAATGCAGAGTTCAGCCTAATAATTCAAACACATTCCTCCCAGCATCGCCAGCTCCGCAGCCGTAGCCTTGGAGATAAAGACAAACTCCAATGTCTCCAGCTCCACATTTTTCAGAGCCTTAAACTAAACCAGAAAAGTGTATTTCCAAAGTTTGCAAAGTTCCATTTCAATGAAGAAGTGGATATGACCCTTGTAGAGAAGGTTGTTTTAAGTAGACAACACCAAATCTTCCCTATCTCCATCAGATGGAAACCACTTTACCTGTATTTGCTGAACAACAAAAAAATATTGCACTTTCTGCTCTTCAGGACTATCTTCCAAATCTCCTTAATGAAAAGATAATTCAGTTTGTAGATATAAGAAGAAAACCCTCAACTGAACCCCACAATTTCCCACAGGAGAGACTCAGGACTACTCCATACACTTACTAGCCTGATGTAGAATATTTGGAATCCTGAGAAAGTACTAATTCTTTTAAAAAGTATTTTGTGTTATGAAATCTACTTTGTCTCTTTCTTTTGTTTCTTCATTTATTTCTTTTCTATTTCTTCTCCAAGCACATCAGATGCTTCACTGAAGTCTGGATCTGCTCTGCTTTGGAAAGCACTCAAGCAACAAATATTTGGGAGACAGCTCCCAACCAACCCACCAAACCAAAAGTCTGCTCTGCAAACCTGTTGTTTCTCAAAAAAAAAATTTATTTCCTCAATGATAAAACAAATTAAGTATAAACATTTTATCCTTATGTTGGACATGAGCATTTTTATCCAGCTGCTTTCATTCCCCTTTGTTATCCTTCACAGAGATCCTTGGCTAAGATTTTTCTCCCAATTAAAAACCTTAAGTAAATCTGCACATTTTAGGACAATCAGTAAATCTTTGGTCTCTACCACAAAGTCAGTGCACAGGAATCATGTTCTTTCGTTCTTATTTTCTCCTTTCAAATGAGAATAGTGTAGATCTGCACAACACCCACAAAAAAAAATTAGATTTTTAAAAAATTACATTATGAGCAGAAATTGCTCAACTTCTCCTTTTTTCAATGTATATACATTATATGTTCTATAACTATAAATAATGTTTTTCATAACAGCCAACAATCCTGATTTGCCTTGTGCTGCGCTAAATTTTTCATTATTTTGACTCTTAATCAATATTGTAACATCTTTTCCTCTATTCAGGCTTTCCTTATGGCCACTGATAGTGAAGCTGACCCCCAAAACACCCATTCGGACTTACTAGATGAAGATTGTGCCAATTTAGGAGATCCCTGTGCCACAGCTGCCTGCAAGCTGTGGGATTAGCAGGCAAGTCTCATCCTGCCCGGCCTCACATCCTCCCAGGGCGGGGATGAGGATGAGGTGAAGCCTTCGTCTGTGGCAGCACAGAAATCCTTGTTGGACAGGAGGAAGACCTCGCTCTCCATGGCTCTTCACTCCTGAACAGGAGGTGCCTCCCTTCAGCTCAAGGCTTCACGGGAGCAGGGAGCAATGGTGGGACACCAACTACCCAGGGAGAGAGAGCTTTGTTAACTTGCTGATGAAAAATTGACATAATTTGTTTTTTATACTTTATATGTTAAAAATATATGATCTACAAAAGGTCTCCGCTGTTTTAAACTCTTCAGATTCTGCTTGTCCTTTCATCTTCCCTATCACAGCCTCTGCCCAGAGAAGTCCAAATCCCCAATCACAGTGACAAAGCCAAAGGCTCAACTGTCTGGCACGACGTTTATTCCTCATCCATCTTAATTAAGGGAATAGAAGGGAGCTGCAATCTGCTGCTGCCGTTAAGGCAGATCCCTTCCGCAAACACGGCAAACAATGATTTTATTTGCCTACCCTGAATTGCTGCCATGAGCTCCTGTGAGGCTTGTGCAACGTGGGATTGGGAGAGGATTGTTCCACCGCCCTCCGCCGAGCTTTAACTTAACCTCTACGTAATATTTAACCTTAAACAGCAAACAAATTGGAGCAGCTCCCTGCCTCTGCCTCCCTGAAGTGCCTCACTTCTTTTAACTGATTCCTCTTGGATTTGGCAAAGCCATTGGGGCAAATCAGGAGGCACTTGGTTAAACTTCTTTATACCCTTAAGATGTTGAAACATCAAAACACAATCCACCTGCTGTAGAAGAGGTGGACAACAACGCCCATCCCAGCAATTCCTGGATTGAATATTTTCAGTGACACGACCCTAAACAATGACCGTTGTCACACTCCTCAGTGAATGCACTGACTTCTCTATTCCCATAGGAATCATACAGGGAAAGAAGATGTACACATTGCATCGCTGCAAAGCTGTAGTTGCCACAGAATTATGGAATCATTGAGATTGGAAAAGACCACTGAGATCATCAAATCCAACCTGTGACCAATCACCACCTCATCAACCAGACCAGAGCACTGAGTGCCATGTCCAGTCACAATCCTGTGATGGATTGTGATACAGGGCTCAATCCTGTGCCCTGTATTCTGGAATAGCCCTGCCTGAGCAGGGAGGTGGGACCAGCTGACCACTGTGGTCCCTTCCATAACTAACTTTCTCTGTCCCCCCCCCCATAAAATTTGTGGCAATAGCAATCTGCTTTTACAAATAGCAATTCTTGCTCTATAAATAAGAAGGGGGAACCTCTCTCCCTTGAAGACATGGAGGACAGAATCAGAAAATTTTATCTGCTCCCTTGGGATACAATTTCTGAGCTCAGTAGGACACTTTGTCATTGAGCAGTCAGGTGAGGGATTTGCTCCTGGAGCAGCAAACCCAGATTCTCTCCCAGATGGAGGTGTTTAGGGGACAGCACTCACATTCTGGGCCTAGAAAAGCCACGGGAATGGCAGAAACCGTTAAAAAGCCCAAATTTGCCAAATTACCACCAACACTGGGTGTAGTCCCTGTCCTACAAAGGCTCCTTGTTCCCAGGCTCTTCTGTTCCCTACCAAGGGCTGCAGCACAGCACCCACCTGGCATCCACCCAGCACCCAGCCCAGCGTGTCTATTCCAATACAGGCTACCCAATCACGAGGAAAGTCAAAAGGGTCTCAGTAAGTGCTCCTGAAAACAAACAAACAAAAAAAATCTGTATTTTGATGGGGAAAGGAGGGAGGGAGAAGAAACACAATCCCTACTAAGGCATTAACTCCTCACTCCATGACTAGAAAAACATGGTGCTGTATTAACTATGCACATTAAGGGATAAAAGTTCTTGTCTTGGTTATTAAGTCTTCACGGAAGCCTTACTGAATAGCAGCAACATGATCTTTGATCGAAAACATTATTTATAAAAGTGCTACATTATAATTATAGCATTTGATAAATGCTATAATTAAAATGTAGCACTTTGATAAATAGAGAGGAAAAAGGAAAAATAAAGTGTCATAAAATGGGCCCTTCCTTCATGTTTTGTTAAACGTGCACCTTGATATTCAAGTTTTACCAAAAAAGCTGACTACAAACCTAAATAACAGACACACTGGTGGAATGAGAAAGATACTTTTAAAATGGTATTAAGAAAGTAAATTGTTCTCTAATACCAAATAATGCTGAGCATCATCTAAGTTTGCATGAACACATGGTCCCTGCCAGGGTCAGATTCAGGGTTATTTCATATAGATACATAAATATTTATAGAATCTGGATAGCCAGACATCCTGATACTTAGTGATCCATAAAGTCTGGCTATCTAGAGGTCCATAAAGTCAGGATATCTTGCAAGGTGAGCACTCCACCCAACAAGGGTAGGGTTTATTTGGCATTTCCCTCCTGGAAACAAAATAGCTCCTAATTTTTAAGGGTGGAGAAAAAGCAGCTTCATATAAACCTGCTTTAATAACAAATCCATCTCCCCACTGTCATCTCAGGGAAGAAACACCAAGTTTTGTCATTCAAGTGCAATAATCTGAACTTTGGAGCAATAAAATATTTGCTGAAGATAGCACGTAATGAAAAATAATAACAATATGAGACCCAGGCACTGATACAGCCCATCTGGATATGGCAGGAAGACTCTACAGTGAAAATATTGAATAATTCAGTGTCAGAAATAGGGATGAACAAGATGCAATTTGATACAGAGCCTGAAACTGTAAAACCTCCCCAGTTGAAGAATCCCAGCATTTTGCAAGCACTGGTGAAAAGCAGTTGGTGCCTGAGCCTTGCTGTGGGAGTCCTTTGTGTCAGGCCTGCACAAATTCTTCCCACATTAGGCATCAGCTGGATAATCTCCGTGTGCTGCTCTCTCTCTAACCTTTCCAGGCACTGGGGAGGCAAGAATGTAGAGGGAAAAAATCCTGGCTGCTCCATTCACACCTACCCCAAACTCAGATGGTAGAGCGACGATAATTGCACGTATCATAGGTTAAAAATGATCAAAAGTGAATAATGAGCAGAAGAATAAATCTTCCCTCTCCCCTTCATATAAATCCTTTTTTTTGCATATAAAATTTTTAGAGCCACACAATACAAGCCAATTACTTAAAAATCAGTGTACTGGAAACTGAACATTGTGAACTGAATCAGAGAATCTGTTTTCTTTTGTTAAGTCCATTTTAATGGAATTTGGTTGCCTCTCATTAATACTGTTCCAAGTAGGGGGTAAAAATATAAATATACTTAAATTTTATTTCCCATTAATACTGTTTCAAGCAGGAATAGGGAAAAAATGGAATATAGTCAAAGTTTACATCCCATTAGCATTGTTTCCAGTAAAAATATGACTATGGTCCATTTGCAAATGTCATTTCTCACAGGCCCTAATTCCTATATGAATCAAGTATCCCCCTTATCCTGGTTCCACAGTAGAGGAGTTAAGAGTGTGGGATCTGCCTCCTACCTAGGATAACTCCAGGTCTGGCACACGCAGGAGAAGCAGCAGAGGCTGTGTGCACAGGGAGCTTTGGCCCCTCCGTGTTGTCCACTGCTACCCGAACCTACTGGAAGTGCAGGACATGCCTGCTCATTCCAGTTAATTGATGTTTTTAACTCGACTCAATGGCTCTTTGTTTGGCTCTGGAAACATTCAGCAGCATCCACTGCAATTCCAGCAGTGTGGAGTCGTTCTGCTCACACCTCGCAGGGCTGCACCTCCAGCTGCCAGGGCTGAATTCAGCTGGGAGGACCCTGCACATTAGCACAAAGTCCTGGAAAATAACATTCAACATCTTCTAGATGCTGCCTGCATTTCCCTCTAACAACCCCATAATCAGGATTAAAGAAATAAGAAAATATAAAGGCTTTCAGCTTCCCAGGCCTTCAGGAGCCAACTCTGATTTCCCCCACAAAAGCAAAACACACACATTGCCCAGCATTGCTCCAGAAACCAAAAGGCAACTCCAGCTGCTGTTCCTAAGGCTCCTGTGCAAACCACCACCATTGGGAGTGCAAATGGCAGGGCCATGTATACAGAAAGCTCACTGCCGTTCTTTCCAAAGCAATTCAAGCAATCAATTCCTTTTTTTCTGGCAGAGATGCTGCAGATGCATATCAGCTGTGAAGGGCAGCAGCAGCTCCCCTTGGCCACCGCCTGTGCTCTGAGGCCTCTCCCAGGAACACAGCTCTTGGCTTTTTTTTTTTTTTAAAGCAACTGAGAGAACCCCACTGGGATGTCTGAAAAGGCAAATAAACAGCTGCTCAGACAACACATCTGCTGTGTGTAGCTGCCATGGCTGTACTCCTGTGACAAATGAGATGCTGAGAAAGGGACCGATGGTAAAATAATCTGGTGCAGACTCCTTTAGACCAAGGTTCATCAAATATGTCTGAGGACCTTTGGGCATACTGAGCCAGGGAGGATTTTCCTACTTTTGCAGTTTTATGCAGAATTGAAAAAGAAATTAGCAAGATGTAATAAATTAACTTGCATTTAGCACTCCCCAGAAAGCTGAAGCATGGTTCAGGAGGATGGAGGAGGATGCTCAAAGGCTGTATGATGTACCAATACAAGGTGATGATCCCATCCACATCCCACCTCTAAGGGTTACAGTCCATAAAAACAAGCTGGGAGTCCAACATAAAGTTCATCTGGATGTTTCTAGCTAATATAATTAAAGAGAAAACAGGGTTTTAAAACACCGTTCCAAGTTCACATCAACAAGTTCCCTAGATCTGGAGTAAAATATCCCTGCAGGGATAAAGCACAGTTCTCCAAGCAGAGCACAAATTGAATCATGGCATGACTTGGATCAGAAGGGAACTTCAAAGGTCATCTAATCTAACCCCCTGCCCTGGGCAGGAACACCTTCCACTAGACCTGGCTGTTCAACCTCTCCAACCTAACCTTGAATGCTTCCAGAGATGGGGCAGCCACATCTTTTCCAGTGTGAAGAAATTTTTCCAATCTAAACCTTCCCTGGCATATCCTGAGGCCATTTCCTCTTGTCCTCTCCCTTGTTCCCTGGGAGCAGAGCCTGTCCTCCATCTGGTTGCCCCCTCCTGCCAAGGAGCTGAGGAGAGCCAGAAGTTTCCCCCTGAGCCTCCTCTTCTCCAGGCTGAGCCCCTTTCCCCGCTCCCTCAGCTGCTCCTGGTGCTCCAGCCCCTCAGTGTCTGGTTGAGGTGTGGCACTCTGGGTCCTGATGGAGAATCAAGCTGAGCAGAAGTTTTCACCTGAAGTATTGCATGGAGTCAATCAGAAACAGAATAGAATCACAGCACGTGAAACTCTTCCTCAATTAACTACACAAAATTATGGATTTTGAGAAGCTCAGTCTTGAAACTAAAGAGCCAGAGTGCAAAATTTTTCTAAGCTCAGCTCTGCTGAAGAAGCAAGTTCTTACAGGGCAAAATGTGTTATATAAGAAAATGAGGAGAAACTGAGGAAAAATATAAAGAAAATCACCTGTTTAAAAAAAAATTGGAATCTTGTTATTGGAAAAATTAGTATGGTATTTAAGGACTATAATTTATGAATAATAATATATAAATATGCAAGTATATTAAAATACCATTTATCACCAAAAGAAGCATATTGCAACCATTCCAAGGAGCACCACTACAACAAAATTTTCCTATAAAATCCCAGCAGAGGAAAAAGAAAATCCATAGGATTTACATCAAATACACTTTAAAAGGACACGCCTGGTCTCACTACACACCTCAAACTATGTGCAACTAGTGAATGATGTCACAGTGTTTAGAGGGCAGTAACAGCTTGTCTTGACAGCCGTCCCCAAGAGTCCAATTTGGACAAGACTCAGGAATCTCACGCAACAACAACAAAAAAAAAAAATCCCAAACAATAGCCCGAAACTGTTCAAGAAAGGTGAATTAGGAAAACAATGAAGCTGCAGAAAAAAAAAAAAAATCTTAATTTTGCTCCACTTCCGCTCCTGCTGTGTGAGCATGACACCGAAGGCATTCCCAGGAATAGGAGGTTCCATGCACTTGTCCTGCCAGAGACACTTTTCAAGCAGAGAAAGAGATCACCAGGTCCAAGTGAGCTGTTGGTTGCTCCATTCCCTAAACCAGAAGTCGCAGCACAAAGAGTTGTGTCTCTGCCTCTGAAAGACAAAGCTGAGCTGAACACAATCAGATCTTAAATATGCAAAGGGAAAGCAAAGGGAATGCACAAGGTGTCTGGAGGAGAGAAGAACAAAGGAAAAGAAAAAAAAACAAAAAAACAAAAAAACACAAACGTTTGGCATCTAAACTTCCAGAGTTTATTCAATTTATTTTAACCACAACTCAAAAGGTCAAGTCTGCAAATGCTTTGCAAAGAAATGCAACTCTAAGCTCTGCCATGAAGATCCCTTTCTTGAGAAATTCTAGAAGGAGAAGGAAAAGCAGAAATACAGCCACTTTATCTTCCAGGCTGCCTGATTTGTGACTATTTGGGACTGGTGCTGGCAGAGAAGAAGTTGTTCTGGATTACCCCCACTTTTTCCAAGAGGCCTGGAAGCAGACACAGCACAACAGCAGCCGTCCAGCTGCCAGAGTGAAGGAATGCAAACTTCTGTTCCAACAGCAAAAAAAATATAACAGATATGATTCAGGATTTTTTTCCCTCAAAAACAGCTGCAGATCTTGCGAAAGGAAAACAAAAGGCTGGAGTGCATCCCTGCCCTCCACCTCATCCCAACACTGCCAGACACTGGGGCTTTGAGCAACCTCATCTAGAGGAAAGGGAACCAAGGAGAGGAACTACAAAGCTGCTTTTTAAAGGAAAAGAATATTAAAAATTAGGAAGGAATTCTACCCTGTGATGGTGGAGAGGCTCTGGCACAGGTTGCACAGAGAAGCTCCAAGCCCCATTCCTGGAAGTGTTCCAAGCCAGGCTGGACGGGGTTTGGAGCAACCTGGGACAGAGGAAGGTGTTGCTGCCCATAGCAGGGAGTGAATGGAATGATCCCTTCCAAAACAAACCATTCTGTGAATGGTCCCTAGAAGAAGTGAGTGGCCACCACCAGAGCAGGATTCCCAGCAAACCATTTGTGATGCCCCTTTCCATCCAAGAGCCAAGCAAGTGACAACCTATTCCTGAGAAAAGTAGAATCTAACAAAAAAAACAATTCCCCAAACTTCCTTTTACCTTTCCTTTCATGGAGATCTCTCTTCCCCACCTCTGGAAATCTAACCTAGACAGAGATGCTCCCTCTGACACTACTAAAGAGAACCATAAAATGACCTTAGTCCAACATGACATATTAAGTAACCTATCCAAAACTAAAGAGCATGGAAGTGTTTCAAATAAATAACAGGACTGCAGGTGGAATAACAGAACTGGAGGTAGAATACAATAGCCTTCATACCAGTTTTCTGAAATTAATGTGGTCACCAACGCGGGTCACCACAGTAACCACCATTAATTATGGGAGCCTGGTCTGATGTTTTCTCATCCAGTCCAAAGAAGGAGAGGATGCAGGCACCAAACCACCTCCATGTATCACAGCTTCCAAGGACAATGGCATGGCTGAAGCTGACACATCACCCATGTGCAGATGGACTTTAAGCAACAAAATTCTAACCAGCAAAGCTGGCAATTCCAAGGAAAACCACCTGAAAGACTATGAGGCAAACTCATGACAAATTAATTAATCAATACTGGTATCCCACTTCAGAGTTTCATACTTGAAAAGCTGATGGCCCAGTTTATCTAACCTCTAATACACAGGAAGAGTCCTCAAAGTAACAAATAAGTAGCCAAATCAAGCACTCATGGTTAGAAAACACAATTTTGACCATGAAAGTCACCTTTGATTTCTTCCCCAGCTCAAAGAAGCTGACTGCACAGAACTCCATAAATACAACATTATCAATACATTGTGTGCAATGAATTCTCTTTTCAATATACTAGAAAACTGCTACTGATAATTCTCATTTCCATTTTCCCAATGAGAAACCACCGAGATAAACCTGCATTGAGAAATACTCGAATGAAAACAAAGCCAAATTAACAAATTTGGCAGCAAGCCATCTGCTGTACTTTTGTTTTTATCCCTTTTTTCTGGAAGCAGGTAGGAGTCTATAGGTGGAAACACAACCTTCTCTCATTGCTAACTCTGTTGTCACTTTATTATCAGTATTTAGCAGATAACTGCAGAGTAAGTGTCACAATAAAATCCCAACTACTCAGGTTTGGTTTTTTTTTCACCGTTAAAACATTTCCACACTACTATCGTTTCCATCTTACCTCAAGCACTGGGCCAGCTCCAAGAATAATCTGTTCTACTCCACTGGCAAATCCCTTCTGGCTGAGGGCGGTGAGGTGATGAATCAGAAAGTTGGTGCTCTGTGTCTTTCCTGAGCCGCTCTCTCCTGAAATCACGATGCACTGGTTCTTCTTCCTCTGGAGCATAGCATGGTAAGCCACATCTGCCACAGCGTAAATGTGGGGCTCCAGCTTCCCCAGCTGATGGTTATCGTACATCTTCACATACTTGGGGTTATAAATAGGTAGGAACTTGAAGGGATTAATAACAATGAGGATGCTGCCAACGTAGGTGTAGATTTTTTCCTGCTTGAAGCGGTTTCTGAGATTTTCCAGGAGCGTTTTCTCGTTCAGGTCTGGCAAACCACACAAGTCATCGTAGTCCTTCTGCTGGGGCTGGGGGAGGAAGCCCCGCTCCACCATCCTGCGCCGCTCCTCCGTCACCCGCAGCCAGGACTGGAGGCTCCCGTAGTGGATAGAGCCATCCAGGTTCTTCTCCCGCAGCAGGAAGCGATAATCCTCGCCGCTGATGCGGTTCTCCAGCGCCATGCGCGGCCACAGCATCATGCGCTGCACCGGGCAGTCCGTGGGGTTGAGGATCCATTCCTCCCCTCCAAACTCCTTCACTTCGGCCAGCACGTAACATTTTGTTTTCTCGAGCTGGAGTTTGTTGATGAGCGAATCGATCACCTCGGCGGCCGTGGACGTTTTCCTGGCGGTGATGGGGCAGTAGATTGTCCCCTCTGCGATGCTCCCAGGGTAGATGTGCAGCGTGTACTCGCTATCCTCAAAGCGTCGTCTGCCTCCAACATCATTTACACTCATATTGGATCCCTTCCCATCAGTCCCTGTGCTGCATAGTCAGGACTGTGCTGTATCTTGTCAGGTCATCATGTTAGCAAGGCTGGAAAAAAAACAAAATAAAACCAGGTTAACTGTTATCCTACAAATACCCCAAAGCTGTAGCAGATAAAGGTATTCAACACCCAAACACTACACACACAACACAGGCTCCCCCTACTCAGATGTAACTCCCACAGCACCTCAAGTTTTTGCTAATTTTGCCCCCAGTCTGAGGTATCAGAAACATCCTCTGATTTTCAAGGAAAATTTTGTGAGCAACACACCAGACAACCTCCTGAATCAACCTCATGGTACTCACCACCCACAAATTTTAGCTGCTAAAACAAAATGACCATCACCTTCCCCTGCACACCTGGCCCTTGCTACAGATGCATTTTTCCATGGTCCTGTGCCAGTGGAGATAAACTCCTTTCCTTCCTGTCCAGGAGATTTTGAACCCATAATGATTTAATCAGCAACATTTTTTCCCCTACCAAGTCACCCTTTTTCAGAGATGTCCATATCTCACACTGGATATGAGTTACTGCAATCAACTCCTTTGTACATTGCACTTTTTATTTCTCTTGTACTGCTTAAAACCAAACAAACCCATATCTCTGGCACTGAAACATCAAATGTGCAGCTGATTTCTCGAACTTCACCACTACAAGAAGATAACACACCACCAGCAGCCCCATATAAAAGCAAATTCAGAGTTAACGGACCCCAGTTCTCCACCAGTTCTAACAAACTCCAAATTGCCCTGGAAGATGTTAGAGTTACTCCAATAGAAAGACAAAAGGGAACTAGGGAGAAAAGCAGGACCCACAGAACCAGGATCTGGGCAATCAGGTGGCAGTGACACTTCACACATTAAAGTTTACATGACACACATCCTAATGTTATTTGTAACATTGAGTTTTTTGTTGAGCACTGCCCTACTGGAGGAAGACCTCACAACTATGACAGTTCCCTCGTGGCATCAACAAAATGCTCAAGAAGGGTCAAAAAACATGAAGTCAAAACCCACAACAGGTTTAGGGAACTTCAGCTATTTGATGCTGGGAGCAGTATTCAGGGAAAGCATTTCACTGGTCACCCTGTTCCTGCAGTCTCCCCCAAGTTTCAAGATCCAAGACCTTCAGTCCAAGTACAGCCACCCTCATCTTCTACATCCCCTCCAAGGCTGGGATTTGGAGAATTGTTTCATTTCTGAGGCCCTCAAATGAGCAGCACTATTTTATGCTGTACTGTTTCTCACTCCAATATTTCATTAAGTATATTATCCCCAGCCACGCGCACTTCAAAGCACAGAAATTAATATGTCCCAGTGAAATACATCTGGCAGAGATTCACGGCGCATTGCTTGGTAGCAGGACATACATTATACACCGGGAAGTGTTCCAGCTGCTTTCCTATGTCTTTACTACAGGCACAGATGCAGCAGGGATGATGTCAGGGAAGTGCTGGGTTGGGCTTGCTTTGTGTAGCTCTGCAACTCCAGCATCAGCTTTTCATCAAGAAGGGACAAAAAAAAAACCCACTATAGTTAAGCTCAGTAATTCCTCACCCAGATTTTACTTCAAAGCTGAGGCCAAGAGGACTGGCTATTTTTATTGATGTTATCAGAGCGTATCCAAGACTGCTGACTCACGTGAGAAGTGCAAACAGGACTTTAAGTTGGTTACCTTGAGCAAACTGACCTTGCCTCCTTCCTCCTGCACACTCAATAAATACGCTATAAAGAACCAGGCTGCTCCACCCCACCCACCCAAACATCTTTAGAGATGTTTATTCTGCATGGAATTGGTAACAACAAACACCTGTGCCTTCTGCATCCAAACAACTTGAAACCAGCAGGGTTGCAAGCCAAGCGTGAACCCCACGGAGATGCTAAAAGCCTCAGCAACTCCGGGGACATAGAAGAGCCAAGTCCTTCCCCACAAAACCACTCAAAAACCAGAAGCTTCCGAGATCAGAAAGCAAAGGGGTGTTAATTCGAGCCATGTAAATTCCAGGGGTGCCATGGGGTTTACTGGTAACAACCTCAAACATGGCTCAGAGTGTTGAGGGACGTCAAAGCAATGTTAATGAAGTTAATTGGTTGTGGTCTCCCATGCCCTGCTACACATGAGCCTGGCCCTGGCTCAGTGTCCAACACACCTTGTGCATGCAGTTGACTTTTCCAAAGCATTTTGGGGAAAATAATGCAGTGAAATATCCATCCTAAGGTAATTAGCATATGAAAGGGAGAAAGGTTCTCCTAACAACAACCATTCCAGTAGACTGTCGTATTAGCTATTATATGACTTGAAAAATTAATCATTTTGCATTTAGACATAAAAAATTAAATGGGATTATGAAAATAGTGACACAAAGTTTGTATTGTGCCACCCATTAATAGTTACTCTATTCACTATTTTATTTAAAGGCCTTTTGAGTCGCTACATGCTTACGTCTACAGGTGAACATATAAAAATTATGCTACACTTCAGTCATTTATACATTTTTGCCTCTTGCAAACTCGTGGGAACACTGGCCAAAAATTCATGGGCTCTGCATGCCTATGAAAGGAAACATTTATGGCCCTTTAAGTCAACACGGAATCATGGAATGGTGTGAGCTGGAAGAGGTTTTAGAGCTCATCTCATTCCACCCCTGCCATGGGCTGGGAAACCTTTCACTAGGCGAGGCTGATCTAAGCCCCATCCAACCTGGCCTGGAACACTTCCAAGGATCCAGGGGCAGTCACAGCTGCTCTGGGCAACCTCTGCCAGGGCCTCACCACCCTCACAGCCAGAAATTCCTTCCCAATATCCCATCTGACCATGTCCTCTGGTAGTGGAAGCCATTCCCTGTGTCCTGTCCCTCCATCCATTGTCCTCACTCCCTCTCCAGCTCTCCTGGAGCCCCTTTAGGCCCTGCAAGGGGCTCTGATGTTTCCCTGGAGCCTTCTCTTGTCTAGGTGAGCACCCCCAGCTCTCCCAGCCTGGCTCCAGAGCAGAGGGGCTCCAGCCCTCTGACCATATACTTTGAGCCTGATATTTTCTATATCCTTTTCCATTTTCTGTTTGAATGAAGATTCTTCTCAAATTATTCCTGAATCCTGAGTTTGCTTGATTTTACTACACTAACATAATTTTATTTCTAACATAAAAAAGCTCAATCTCCAAACGTGGTTAGAAATTAATTATATAACTTGGATTCTCCTATGTAATAAAATCAATTACTATTTCCAAGGGGAAGGCTCAGAGGGTCCTGATAAAACTGACAATAATCATCTGATTGTTAGCAGGTTGACAGAAAAAGACTAAAACTTTGATTGTCAATTAGGCTTTGTACAGACATTAAACATGTAAATACTGGTTGATTTTTCCATTCTGTGTGATCTTTTGCTATATGATCACAGTTTAAATACACATTCAGAAAGACCAGCCTCAATATGTTCATTTTCAGGGACAGTGTTAGCAGCATGTGGCAAAAATCCAAAACAAACTGCCCACTGGAAGCATCCGAACCCGGCATAAATAATCTGTGACAGCTAAAGCCTGAAATCATGTGCAGAGTTTGCCAAATACCGAATGATTTGGCAAAAACAGGGATCAGTGTCAGCATTGAGGCTGCTAAAGGGGCAATTCTGGAAGCAAAGTTCACTGAGTTTATTATAACATCCCCTAACCTGGCAAGGGATAGAGAAACAGGGAAACTTTCTCCCCATTCCCAATCCTCAGGGTTCAGTTCTCAGGACAGCCTGGATTTATCCATCCACCAGCACCTCCCAACACACACTGTGCAGGGCAGGAATTCCTGGTACTGATAAATTTATAAAATCTGGTAAATAAGCTGCCAATCTAAACATGATCACAGTTTAAATCTGAATCTATGGGCACAAAAGCTCTCTGGATGTTTCTCCTGTAGCAGCCAACGGCCTCATGCTGCTGGTACCCAAAAATAACATCTTGGTGACATCAAAACTGACACCAGACTGACACATCTGTGCCAGCCTCACACAGCAGGAATACCCAGGTGGAAGCTCAACATCTTGGTTATCATTGCACAGTTTCACGTGTCAGTTCCTTTTAGAATCTACATAACACTTAAACCTCTTCTTTTATCATCTTCATTTTCTATGCTCACCATGTTTTTATCTTTCCACTGTTTGCCAATGGGAGAGAAATGTAATTATTGTCACTTAATCACCTATGTGGGCCCATCTCAAAGAATCTCGTGTGCAGGAGTGGTGGTAGCCAAAACACAGATTTATGCAAATTATTTTCATCCAAAAGAATGAAAGTTCTATCACAGGAAAAGTGAGATTGGAAGCATTACAGAGATTGGACTGGTTTGTTTTAGAAGAGACCTTTAAAGGCCATCTAGTCCAACCCTCCTGCAATGAGCAGGAATGTCTTCAACTTGATTTGTGATCACAATTTAAATTTACTTCTTAAAGGATGTTAAGCTTGGATGGGGGAAAAAACGCCCTTTATTAAAATACTCCAGGATTGTCCACATACAGAAGGAAGGTCTTTCAGCTGAATTTCAGAGCAGTTTATTTGGACTGAGGTACTTAAGCAAGATGCCAAAGCAGTGAGACAAGTTAAATTAGAACATAAAATGAAAGCAGAAGTGGAGACACATCCTCAGAAGTTCTGCAGCAACACAGGACCCTGCTGGACCTGTCACTGAGCCAAAACAAAACCCCACAGGCACCAACAGTGAAGCCACACAGGCAATGGCAGCAACATCCCAATGACACATCTGACTGTTTTAGGGGCTTCTTTCCTCTCTCCTTAAAATTTTCCATTTGCTCACAATTCCTTTGAAAGAAAGAAATTCTTCTCCTTTGCTAAACCTGCTTTGTATTGCTCAGAGTTCAAGGTAAATGTGATTGAACCTAAAAATTTGGTGTCCTTTCACTTCCTGCAAATGTAAGTGATTTTGAGTTAAACCTCCTTGATGTCCCCAGTCCAAGTGAGATTTGTAAACTGGAGTTTGGCTGTTATTATCAACAGCCATAATGAAAGGACAATCCTTGGACAGTGTCAACCATCCTGCCTCAAGCAGAAGGGAATTTTTCTGGATGTAAAGATGCCTGTACAGCCAGAGATGCCTACTCAGCCTCTGAGGGGGATTCCCAGAACACAAAAGCAGTGACACAGCTTGCCCTATGTAAATCGTTCCCAAAGACCTACAGTTGCCCACACTGGAATTAAAATAGGTTGGAAATATTCTCTAAGTTGTTCCTGAGATCAACAGCTTCTTCCACGACCTGAAAAATTTGAGACAAGTCATATCACACTGGTTTTCCTTGTGTCTTTCAGTTTTATTCAGCACTTTAAGTAACTCTGTCATCTCCTTGTCTGTTCACTTCTGCAGTGGAGGATAACACTTGAGTTTAAGTTTGGCACCTGGGAGATCCTTGCTGGGCAAGAGGTGTTTCCTCCTCTTTTTTAGAGATGGGCTTGGTCCCCCCCATATTTTAATCAGACACTGATATTAAGAAGTCCATGAATATATAAGCACCTCAGTGGACAATAATCCCTTCCAGAGCCTGGAATCCCCTTGTCTTGAGTATTTCCCTGTGGTATTTCCCTATGGTATGACACCAACCCAGTAGTTCCTCTTCTTCTAGAAACTGGAGGTGGGTGAGGATGTTGCTATCCATTACATTCTTGCTGATGCATCTCCTGTGGAAATTTCTCAGCTTCTACCAGACCTTTCAGCTGAGATAAAATGGGAAGAAAAAAAACCCAAAAACCTAACAAACACAAACAAACCACAAAAACAAACAAACAAACAAACAAAAAAAAAAAAGCCAACTAAAAAAAATTACAAGAAAGACTGTTGTGAAATGAGTTGCTCCTAACATGTTACAAACATTTCTGATGAAGGAGGAACTGAATTAGGATGTGAATAAGAGCACGATCACTTATTCTTTCCTTTGAGGTCAAAGCACTTTCTGTGCAGGGAATGAGTCAGCATCCAAGGAATTAACCTGGGCTATGCAGTGGATGAAGCTGCTGCCTGCATGATTCCTGCTGGAGATGCTACCAAAGGCACAGACCCATCATCTGTGCTGCCAAAGAAATTAAAATTAAATAAAGAAACTACAAAAAAGCTTGGTGAGGTCTTGACTGGGACAGCTGCATGGGAGAAGTGACTTCCATCTCCACTTCTGCCACAGCATTTCTGCTTGATGCTAGAAACCCAAATAAGTGGTGGAAAGAAAATCCTGCCCTGGATCGTTCCTCTTTCTTGAGCTTCAGATTTGAGTCACTGAATCTTGACTTCTGGAAGCACTTCTCTTCTCCCAAAACATGCCCCTACACAGAGAACAAGATCCTCCAGCTGCTCCCTTGGCTTTTTTTTTGCCAGAAATCAACAAAATAGTAATATAAAAAATAAAATTTAAAGAAACAAAAGGAATTGCTGGATCCTCTTTGAGGCTGCAATGGTAGCACCTGTGCAACTTAATTTGCTGCTCCCATCTTCCCTATATGACTAATGAGACCTGTCAGTGAACAGCAAGGATTAACAAAAAGGCAGAGACTAAGAAAGGGCCCAATGTATCATGAGTGTTTTGAGTCCTGAAGGAAAACAAATCCTTGCTACATTTTGTTTTGCTGTTTCTAATGACTAATGAAGTAGTCAGTGGCCAGAGGTGGGACAACCTTGTTCTAAACACCAAGGAAAAGCTGTTTTTTATAAAACTGATAGAATTACATTTACAGCCCCTTCAGGTTTTCCTGGATTAACTCCAGGCTCCAGCATCATCTTCAGACAGAGCATCCCTCACCAACACAGCAATTCTGTTCACATGAACAGCCAAAATATCAGATTTTCAACTTGACTGGTTGGATTTGCTCTTCACAGGTGGACACAGAGCAGTTCAACCTCTGGAAATCTAACTGGAAACAAAATTATAGAGTTGATATCCCAAAAACACAGATCACTGTCAAATCCCACACTGCTGCAGGCACAGAGCAGAACCAGTGAGCACAGACACATCTGCAGAAACTGTAAATGCACTCAGGATCTCCCTTTTAGCTCTACAATCATGTGCCCAGCCATTTATATTTTAGTCTGCAGATAAAAGTTCACACACTGGCCCTGAAACCCAGCAGCACTTACAATAAAAACACTTTTGAAGCTGTTATAAATGATGGATATGAAGTGTAAGCAACATTGCCAAGGACTAAAGGAATTCACACCGAGGAGCATCTCCCAACCCCAAAATAGCTGCAGAAAACACCTTTTGAGAGCTCAGGAATTACACAAGTGTTAAGGACAAGGTGCTTCTATCTTAGAGGAGCTCAAGAGCTTCAGAGAACAAAACCTGGGGAAATCAAGGGATCCTTCTCCTCCTAATGCACTGCTGAAGGTGGTGGGAGCAGGCTGAGGACTGCCATGATGAAAAGGAAGTTTGCTGAAGGATGTGGAGGCACTTCAGGACCACTTCCAGCTTCAACAAGCACCACACTTGAGATAACAGCTGAGCAAAAGGAAGATTTACAGAAGCACCAAGAATTGTACAAATACATTGTGCTGGCACCTAAATGCACCAAATTGCTGCATTAGGAAGTTTCCAAAAATAACAGAAATAAAGGACAGCTCATTAAAAAAAATTTATATGTTATCACCAAGAAATTATTTCTCACCTTTATGATGAAATGGCAGAGTATTTTGAATATTGCCATATAAATGTATATTGATCTATATCAACTACATGTATCAACACACTGATAAATATCAGTATATAGATCCATGCCAAAGGATTTTGTTGGGTTAAAGAATCACGTCCTCCCATAGATCCTCAGCATGGATCCTTCCTAAACATTCTCCATCCTTGGGAAACTCAACCCACTTCCAGCACAAGCCAAGACAAACACGGACACCTCTCAGCCTTGCTTATTGTGGAGTTCACAGACACAGGAAAATAAACATTAAATCACTATGGAAGTGACGATACCTACACTGTATTTCCCTAAAAATATAAAATTAGGGACAACTTACATAATTGAATGTCACTATGTTGTTTTTGAATACTTGGTCAAATAATTACAATTTCAGATGTTTTTCCTGTAGTTTTAGGAGCTTTGAAGTTATTATGAAGAAGATAATTCAGCTTAGGAGCAAAGTCAAATTTAAGTGCAGTAGTGCCAGGAGAAGATGTAATAATGTGGTTACTGATGTTCTCCCTTTCCTCATTTTATGGAGGATTACGGACCATGACCGATAGCAAGGAAGGGATGGTTTTAAAGCCTTCTCACAGAAAACTCTTTTTGGCAAACAGTCCATGTCAAATAAAATTTTCCAGTGCTCCCTGCACAATTTTATCGCATTTCCCAAGAATTATTACCCGCAACCCACCAACAAAAACCCATGAGCTTTCTCTTCTGCCAAGAAGATTCCAACTTTCCTCCTGATAGGACATTTACTGTTCAAGATCAAAATGAACCACACAAATTACCATGGCTGGGCAGCAGACAAATCTCATTTTTCCCCATTTTAGGTAGAACATACCTGTTAATGAATGAGAGTTTAAAAGGCTGATTCTCCAATTTTTCAGCTCGGTCTCCTACTTCTTAAGTGACACTACAATCCAGCTTTTCTCAAGCATCTGAATAGGAATAAAGTTATTTTTGGGAGTCCATAATCTTACAGTTCCATGTGCCCCTGCAGCTGCTGGTTTCTTCTGCTACAAGTCTGAATTTTCCCAACGAAATAACCAAAGCTTCCACTCCAGCCCATCTTCATTCTTTTAAATCCTCCTTAAACAAAGGCAAATCTCAGCTAACTTCACCCTTCAGCTGCCTCTCGTCCTTGCACCTCCTTCCCGTTTTCCATGGGCGATGAAATCATTTCCCCACAGAGAATCATCTTCTCTGCATTCAATGAAGGTCAGCCCTCAGCAGCAGGAGCTGCAGTGTTGTAAGGAAATCAAGAGACTGCTCCTGGCTGGATTTAGTTTCATATTAAGGAAGAGGTGATGCCATTTGATATCTGTCTCCTCTCCATGTTCAGTGTCTCAAACAGCTTAGTGATATTTAATAATCTAAAGATTTTAGAAGTTATTTATATTATTCTGATAACTAATTGATATATTTTAGGGATTTGATCTCTGTAGCCAGACCGTACAGGTACCTCCCACTCCTTTAAACCAAGCAGCTCAAAATCCTCCAAAATTAGTGTTTCTTTTCAGTGTAGAACAACTGACAATTCTGTAGCACCAATGTGAAAGCATCCTGGTCCATGCAGGAGCAAGATTCTATTATCCAGAGACTGATTTAAGGGTCGTAGTAACTTCTGAAATCTCTGTACAGCCCAAGCAGCACAAGGAATAGATCTTAGAGCACTAAGAATTGTGCTGTCAAAGATCAAAGGGAAAATAATATTAAAACTGTACTGCCAGATCTGGCTTAGTTAGCAGCAAAAGGAAAAAAAAAAAAACCTAACAAAAACCAACAAAAAACCACCCCAAAACCAAAACAAACACCAAACAGGATGAGTCATACTTTAAACAAGACTTTCAGCAACTAGTTCACAGAAAAAAAATAGTCTTTTTCCTCTGAAGGCCATATTTATAAAAAATATTCAGCCCACAGATGATGATAATTTACAAGGAAGAGCAGGAATAGGATGCTGGATTTAAATTAACCACAAACCAATATATTCTATCTGAAAATTAAACTGTCATGCAAATGCCACAACAGAAGAGTGGCTTTTAAACTTGAGAAAGAGTGTTCTGAAAGCATCAGGACTTGAAACCAAAAACAAAAGCTGCCTCACAATGTGAGAAGTACTAAAAAATCTCTTGAATTAGAGCTGACAGCTCCACTAAAAATAGTTCTTGGCAGCTACCTGAAACACAGGCTTTGTAGTTCTTTGAAAACATTGATATCAGAGAAGCAAAAAAAAGCAAACCAAAAAAAGCAGGAGTTAATCAAGTATTTAATTGAAATACTTCCCTTGTCCCAGGTCCCTCTCCTGGAGCCCCTTCAGGCACTGGCAGGGGCTCTGAGCTCTCCCTGGAGCCTTCTCTTGTCCAGGTGAGCACCCCCAGCTCTCCCAGCCTGGCTCCAGAGCAGAGGAGCTCCATGGCCTCCTCTGGACTGGCTCCAGCAGCTCCACATCCTCCTTCTGCTGTTGGAGGCAGCTCTGCAGGTGCAGCCTCAGCTGAGCAAAACTTGAAGCCCCGGACAAGCAAAATTCAGCTCCTCCTTAAGCTGCTCACATTATTGCTTTTCCTGATGGATCAGATACACTGACTGGAAGCTATAGAAATTCAGAGATGTTTGATGACCAGCATCAGGGAAGCAATACATCCATTAGGAATGTCATAATTCACCTTTTTAAAATTAAATAAGCAGTAAATTATCAAGGATCTACATCAGATGCTCTGACCTAGCATTTTGCTGTAACAAACATGCATTTTATGGTGCCTCTGGGTTACTTAAAGCTGTTTCTGGGGGTTCCCACACCTTGTGCTATAGGATTAGGAAGAAAGCATCCCTGATTTCCAAACCTCATTAAAAGGTACATCCCTACAGCCACCCAACACAAAGAAGGACAGACAGAACCTACAAACAAGGATTAAGATGACACTGGGGAACAAAGACATATGCAGACTTTGAATTTCATTTGAACCTTCCCTGTTTGGGGCAAAAGCTGGAACAACATCACAGCTGGGATCAGGACTTCATCCTGCACTTGGGTAGGAGCTTCCACCTCTCCCAGGAACAAGCTACAGCTCCACACAAATTTAGAGAGCAGACAAATGTGGCTGTAGAGAAAATAAAATTCAAAAGCACATTCTGGAAAATAAAATTATTCTATAAATCACTGTATATATCCAATAAGGTAGCAATTAAGTCAATTGAGATAACAGTCTGTATCTCATTATATTCTCTGGGAAAAGAGAATATAATGTATCTGTATCTCATCTGGAAGCTAAAGACCTGGTTTCTTGAGAGACCAAGCAGCAAAAATCAAAATATTCACTGGACTGGCAGTGGAAAGATTTCAATGCTTCAGTGAGCACAAGTTAAACCTGAACATATTCAAACTAGCACAATGGATTTGCTTTTTATCAGTACTTTCATGTGTCCTCCCTTGTCTTTAGGACTATTTTTCCATCCAGAGAATGATGGGGGGGGTGAGCCTTCCAATTTTTTACCTTTGGCAAGCATGATTTTTCATTAGGAAAGAGCACTGCTATGAAAAAGAAATTCTGATCTGGTCCATCCTCAAAAAGGGAAGATTAAAACAAAGGAAAAACAAACAGCCCCAGAGCATAGAGCAGAGAGGGAGGTCAGGCATCCTCAGATGGCTGAAGAAACTGGATGACAGATTGCAGCAGCCCAGTATTAAACATCTCCCAGATAATTCTCCATCCCAAGCAGAACCATCACAGGGAGAAAGAGAAGCTCCTCTAAGCCAGGTCTGCCAGACTGCTTCTCTGACATCTGTTCCTGCATTTTCTGCTGGCCCCTCCCAAAGCGGCTCCGGTGACGGATTTTCCCTAATTGCAGGCAGCGGATAATCACCCTTTATCCTGAAACAGGGTGCCCAGTGCAATGTGAAAACATCTCCTTTCCAGCTCCTATGCTCATTTCCTACAAAACCTGCTCTAAATCGAAAACCTCCCATGGGATACCGTGGCTTTGAACATGTCTGAGGTGATTCCATAGTTATGGAAGGAGTATAAGCTTTGGTTGCTGGGTTATTCCCAGAGAAAGCCATCAGACCCTCTCACCTTTTACTTTCCACCACGTGCCAACCTGTCCATCCCAATTTTTCTCTTCCATGTTCAAGTGAAAGCAGAGGCACCTCCTTCCCACAAAACACAGAGCTCCCTATCTTAGTGCAGAAAGATATCGATTACACCTGACACTGGAGGTGAGATACAAACATCCCTCCAAAAACTGCAGCACACTTGGGCTTTAAGCCTCTTCCTTAACAGAAGATATTTAAGTATATTTTCGATTCTTTCTGTGCCATCAGCACAGAAAAAAACAATTCTGCAGTGAGCAAAGTCACAGTGAAGAATTGGTTATAAACATAATCCTTACATTTCTTGAAGCTCTTTAAGAATTATTATGAGCAACCAAATAGCTTCCACAAGCTTGAAACTATTCCTAAACCTGGCATCCCCACCCCGGGAGGGGAGAGGACACAGCCAAGGTCAGCCATGCGTTATCTGGAGAAACTGAAACGCGATGCTGATCCTGGTGGAACAGGCTCAGGTGACACAACTGGCTTCATTTCCACCTTTTATTCATATGAAGGACAGCTGAGATGGGAATGACAGGCCCTCCAGATATCCAGATCTCTGTGGTTTTCCACAAGCACATCTTCACTTAGAAAATATATGGATTTCTCCAATACATTTAGGAGAATCCAACACTGATCACAAAAGAGAACCCATACTTTCTGCCACACTAAAATATGATGTTATATCACAAACCTCTCCTTGAAGTTCACAAGCACCTTCCAAAACCCTGCCTAAAAATACTACATTTACTTTTCTCAAGCTATTAAATCTTTAATTCATATTCACCACACTGCAAATATTCCAGGTGAAATATTTCCAGTCCTGTGCATGTATCTTATCTTTTTCATACTCAAAGGATTTATTTCAAAACATTCATCTCCCCAACTACCAACACACCTCAAAGTTCCCCGGGAAGCATTTTATGCAAAGCAGAAGTTTGGGGACGGGGGCAGCAAATCCTTTTAACCGAATGCTTTCAGATTACAACAAATTATTCCACTGGCACAAAGCCAGCACAACTCTCCGCAGCAGAAAAAGAGGTCAGGCAAATCCAATAACGAGTATTTAAAAAGACAAGTCAACAAAATTAGTTCCATTTTCTCGCTGGAGGCAAAGCAAGGTCATTATGGAACAGGGAGGGGTGAGGGGCGACAAGGAGATTCAGCAATAAAATAATTTTAAAAAACCCAGAATATTCAACCTATTGGTTTTGGAATTACTTCCACTCCATTTCACCGGCAGAAGTAGAAACATTAGGACAGCAGGCTGCCACAACAGGCAGGTGCCTGGGGCCATGACACCCAACAATCCATCCCCTCTGCTGCCCTGCAGCCAGCAGCCATCAGTGTCTGGAGCAGATGCCACCTCTCAGCTCTCATCAGCCACGGGAAGACATAATGTGGGTCCGACATGCCTAGAGCTCCCGGGATTAGCTGCTGGCATGAGCAAGGGGAAGAATGTGCAGGTGTGTCACCCCTGTACATTTCAAAATACACTAAGGAAAAGTTCAAAGTGCCCTAAAAAGGAATTTATGCCACAGGGATCTCAGCAGAAAGGTTTGGAGGACTTTCTTGGTTTGTCAGATGAATGCCAGGTTATTGCTTGTTGTTCAGTCGGGACCAAAACAGACCTGATTTCTTCACCATCCCTGATATTTTCACAGTGTCTGTATTAGTTTGGGCTTTTTTTTGAGACATAAAATGATATGAAATGTTCATTCTGTTCACAATAGGCCCATCCTCATGTACTGCCCTATAAAATTCTGTCCCCAGTCCAGAGTCCATCCATACCAAGTCCATCTATATGGTGAGCACAGGAGTCACAGATCACAATTCAGAGCAGAAACCTGAGATTTAACTGACTTTTCAAGACAGAAAGCTTGTATTCTACCCTATGCTATCTTTCACCCTCAGTCAAAAGTCCCTTTCTGCAGAAAAACAGCCTAGGATAATTATCCTTGTCTATACCCTGGCTGCAGGCAGAAAGCAAACCAAAGTTTCCCAGACATTTAAGTACATAAATGTCTTTGTGCTGTCAGTGTTTGGGGTCTGACAGACACAGAGGAACCCATTCGTTCTATTCCTGCTTGTCCTTGCTGACTTTATACCTGAGCCTCAGGGATTTTCCACTTTCCTTGAGCCTTTCCAATGAAGTCTATGGTAAAACTAATCAGCAATTTGACTTAAACATTCTTAGCCTCTGACCTTTAAAGGATGATCAGGTTTGAAGGGTAAATTTTTAATGGATGAGGGCTTTTGGTTGTTGCCCTTTTAAAAACATGTTTCTCTGAAACAGAGGTTCAGGGACTTCTAAAATTTTATTTATTTTAATGAAGAGTGAAAAACAAGACCAAGTTCCTTGTCCTCACATTCCATAACCTGCTGGTTTGGGATTCCCTCCATCAAAAAAGTCACCCCAGGCTCTCATGCTGCCATGAGGAAAGTACATGCTGCATCTTCATCTTCCAAACTGCTATCACTGAAGAGATTTGCTGATTTATCATCTAACCATTGACATCCCTCCTCTCAAGTCTCCCTTTTCACCTTTATCTCTGTATCACTTAGATCCCAGCCACAGTCCTGAAAACAACTGGGTAGAGGTTTCAGCCTCAATAGCCTAAAACACAGCAATAGATTTGATGGCACAGAGCTGCTCCCAGTGATTAGAGAATCCCAGAATTGCTTGGGTTGGAAAGGACCTTCAAGATGATCTCGTTCCAACCCCATCATGGGCAGGGACACCATCCATTACACACCATCCCTTTTTAATTGTTCAATCTCTTTTATAATGCAAATTATCAGCAGACATATTTTCAAAACATTTCTTCTCTACTACAGCCATGAATTTGTAATTTATATTAAAGAACATAATTTCTACAAAAGCAGTAAAAATAAGTTCTATGTGGGAAATAAATGTTCTTGCTGAACTGTTTTGTCAAGTTAAAAAATACATGGGCATTCTGGTTTGCATTCAATCTGGCTTCATTCATCATTTTAAAAAATCAATTTTTAGTTTAAAAAACCCAAACCCTATGGAAATGTATGCAAGGAAGAGATTTCCTAGCCTAAATTACCAAATAATCCATCTGAGTATATTTTTTCCTCTAAAATTTATTGACATCTATAGCCCAAGGTCCACATCTGTTCATCTCTAACACAAATCAATTGAAAGAAACTTTGTTCTAAGACAGTGGTAAAACAGATTTGTTTAAAGAATAAAGGTTCAGCTTTTTTAGTACCATCCAGATGCTGCTAAATTTGTTAAGTTCAGTGCATTGCTCCAGTAATTTGGGTAAATCAGTGAAGCCTTGGCAGCCATTTGCAATTGCAGCTGAGTTTGTCCTTCATGATTTGTTAGATAGGAAAAATCCCAGAAGAGATTGGGCTTTCTCTGAGTACATAATTCAGTTTTATAATTTACATTAACACTTAGCTAGGGGGATTTGAGCATGAAAGATCCTCAATCCCTTACATTCACCACAATACTTACATTCCTACCTTCCCCAATAATTAATGTTATGGAAATGATGGTTGCTCTTTAAGGAAAACATCCCACTAGCAGGATGGGGTGTTAAGTCAGTATAACAGACATTCCAGAGAGAGTACATGATCTCCTTGTCCTCATGCTTATCCTCCCTGACTCCTCTAAAAGACAACAGGAGATGGAACCTTCAGAAAGTCATCAAGACTTCAACGAGACAGGTGCCTCCCCCTGTACCTGAAAAGCAGAGCACATCTTGGCATGACAAAGGAAAGTAAATTATATCCACATCATTATCCCTCCAGAACGCCTTGAAGAACATATGGTATGGAAATGAAACTGCTTGAAATGGATTAACTCGGCTGTGTGATGAGATCCACAGAAGGGAGCGTGAAAAAAACATTTCAAAATGTATTCAGTGTAGGATCCCACAACTAGGCACATTCATCATCCGGATAAGGTAATGACACCAGGAAATGAGCTAAGTAAATCCAAGATTGAAGTTTCATTTTCTGAAGTGCATCTGTTTGGCTCATATTCCCCCGAACCTCATCGTTCTGCCATGCTGGGTCTCATCTCAGAAGCAAAAGATGCAAGAACATAAATCAAAACAGCTCCTCCAACGAGCAGCTGTGGCAAACATGCTTTTAATTTGATTTTGTAAAAAAATTAACTGCATCCCAGTAAGTCCTTGCCACAGCCCTTCATGACATCTCCTTTCAGGCTGTCCTTTACTGCCAGGTTTGGGGTTTTTTTGGGTGGTGCTGCTATTTTGCTGATTTTTCAGAAGCAAATGAGAAGCACTGGATTGGGCCAAAAAAATTAACAGGGACAGCATGTTCCTGCAGAGGAGGTCACATCCTCCAACACTCCTTCCCTGTGATCACCTGGTCACTGCTTTCTGTGTTTGGGAATGAGGAAAGCCAAAACTGAGGTGAGCTTATCATGGACACAAACAGCCAACTCAAAACATTTCTAGGGATGGCAAGTATTTTTTACATTTCATGTGCCAACAGCACGAGCAGCTGGCCAAAACTCTGGTTGAACTTATCCATGGTGGGATTCTGACTTTGGATCAACCCCTTAAAAGGGGTTAACTTGTCCAAATGAGTCAAATGGATGCCCATCACACCACCACCAGAAATCCTCTCAGGCTGAGACACCTACAAAGTATTCAACATCAAGATTTAGGGAAATTTCCAAAGGAGAGCATTCATGTTCTCCATGCCTAAGGCCTGTGCTCACCAGTTCAGGTTTAAGGTGAAAAATCCAGGCAGGGGATTACTGGACCAAGGCCAACCAGATGCTAAGAAGTTTTAGTCCCTTGAATTCTGCTGGCAAACATTCACAGGAGCACAAATGAGAGGAAAAACCAAGCAAGACCCAGACACACAGAAGCTTTCAATATTAACAGATGGATACTTTATGATGTGTTCAAATGAATTTTGAATTCTCTCCACCAAAATTACACAAGTTGATGACTACGTTGTATGTCCCACTTGAGTGCAAATGCTGTTCAGGACTGATTTTGTCCAACTATAGCCTCCTACATCCCGTTACGTCTCTGAAGTTTCCCTTCACTCCACACCCAGAGCAAACAGAAGCACCACTATAAACCAACACAAAGAATGATTCAATCAGATGAGCATCGAAGACACCAAACTGTCCATTAGGGCATTGAAAATACAAATGAGGAGAAATATAAAGCAGAGAAGGTCAGTTAATGAGTTTATATAGAAATGGGATGAAGTGAGAATAGATACTTCATCTCCAGTAATATGATGAAGAACTTCAAATGATTTTTTTTCAGATTCATCTTGAACACAGCCATGTCATGGGCTGGCTTTGCAAGAGGTTAACAAAGGGGAGCTCTCCAAGGAATGTCCTGGTGTTATTTTGCAAAGAATTCCCCCATAACATAATGCTTCAATAGGAATTTTGTAAAAGGATAGGTAGAAACCTCCTCCATCTATTAACTCTACTGCCATCTCTATTCTAGTGCTCCCTGCCATCAGCTGCAAGACCACCTCTGGAAGCAATTTTCCCTCTGCTTTTTTCACCCAGAAAGCAAAAAAATCCACATCACAATGACCAACACTCTGAAAAGCCACAAAGACACTTCCAAAGAATCCAACTTAAGATAATTTTTATTCTCCCTCTTTCTAACACCAGCCACCTTCCAACACCAACCCCATATGTCACTGAGGCTTTGAGGCAGCTCAACTCACTCGTTCTGTTCCAAAGCAGAAAGTGCTGGACCTCCAGGACTGCAGGATGGACGAGAGGTTTTATTTGCAAGGGCAACAATGTGCTCCTGACCCTTGCCATCCTCCTCCTCCTCACCAGGTCGCCAGATCGTGTAGGCGCCGAGGGAACAGGCTGCACTTATTTCAGCCACGGCACTGGAAGCCCTGGCCTGATGTGGGATCTGCCCACAGACACCGGATTCTTTCCGCATTTTCTGCATGCACGCCATGGGCAGCGCCAGAAATACCGGCCACGCGGGAAAACAGGAAAATATTTTATTCCTGGGCTAGGGAAGAAGCCATCGAGCTAAATGCGTCTTTGTTTAGGGGCAGGAGTGCCCGGTCTCTGCAACGGGGACAATTCAGGAATGCTGATAAGTCTGTTTTCCATGCATAAATAACCTACGTTCGAGCCCAACCACTTTATCTCAGGGAAGGATAAAGCCCTCGGTGGCAAGGCCCCAATATTTGTCTACTCGTTTATCAAGCAGGAGCCTTATTACAAAGGCTAATTCTAGTGGAGATTAGATTTCCAGTATGAAGGAACGGACAATAACATCAGATATTCTTCAAACACCAGTAAATAAGATTAATGAAGTGCCGCTGCCATGGGCTTTCACCTCGACAGTGCCTCAAAATAACCTCATCCTGGTAGCGCCAAACAAATCTCTCCAAGGGTTTCATCATATTTCAGTGCGTAGACATCACCTCGCTTCAGCTGGCCAGCAGCAACTACAAATAGCCTGCAGGAAGCCACCGATTTCCTGAAAAGAGGGTTAACTGAGAATCATAGGAAACAGAGAAAATTAAAGTTGGGTCTAACATCTTGAGTAGGCAGAGGAGGGAAAAAAATACAGCAGCAGCAGCACTGAGCATGTTCAGACACTTGAATCCATGCAAAATTAAATAAGACTCTTAAAAATCACAGACCTAACAAAGAATTACCTCCTTCAGCACATTGTACCCAGGGCAGTGGCTTTCTCTAGGCAGTTTTCACATACAACCACCTACAGGCAACCATCTAAAATCTTAATTAGAAATAAAACCAACTCAGTGTTGAGATCCACTGAGTGCCTCGCAAGTTGCAATACTTTGCATTTAAGTGCTCTCAGCTAAAGGGCTAACTGAAAAACTGAACAGCAAAACAGAACTCGGCAATCAGTGAAGCTTCATGTGCTCAACAGTTGTGCTGACTCATCAGACACAGGCAAAAAACCAACTCAGGGCTCTGCAGGAAACAATCTGAAATAAAAACGTCAATTTGATGACTTAACCAAAAAAAGCAGGGAGCTTGGTTTTAAAACGTTCTAAATTGTGACAAAATGTTGCACAACAAAAAGGAGGGGAAAGCATAGATTGACACGCAGACAGCAGGTGAAAAAAATTAGAAAAACTGCTGAAATGTGTTGTAGCAGCCCTCCAAAAGCCCAGGGATTGCAGGAGATGGACAAGGAGGTGATATGAAAACCATAACCCCATCCGTGTGCTGCAGACACTGTCACACAGGGAATAACCACAAGGACAGGAACATGTACGTGAAACAGAAGCAAAAGAGGAGTCAGAACAATCTGGTATTTAGAATGTCACTGTATAAATTAAAAATTGAGGGAGCTAAATCCCTCCTAAAAAACAAGAGTTAAAGCTGCCTTTCCAGGCACTTAAACCAGCCAGCAGAGCAGCTTCCCTCTGATCTGAGAAAAACAATCTTGATCTGCCAGGACATTGCAGCAAAAGTCATTGTTTTATATGATTTTGTTGCTCTTCTTCTGCACCCAAATAGATCCTCACTGCATTAACTTTGCATTTTTAATTTGTGCTCTGAGGCTCTTCCTCAGACAGAACTCTAGATCATTATCAAGAGGTTAGTTCCTCTGCCAGCTCAGGATGCTGATCTCTAGTTCCAACCTATTCAGGAATAAAAAAAAAAAAAAAAAAGGAAAACCACTACTTTTCATGATATTCCAAGAGTCTCCTGCCAGACATTTGAAAGAAGCATCCCTAAGTATTTATACATCCCTTTCATATCCTCTGCAGCTTTTCTCTCCCCTGTATGACACCTACAAATGAGGAATATCCCACAGCCAAGGCTGTAGGTGTTCCAAGACTTACATCTCCTTGGTAGACCCCTACAGATCTATCTCAGATAGTAAAAGTGTTCACAACTTCACAAGAGACCTGGGACTGTAATTTGGGCACATAGATGATACAATAAAAAGGTAGAAAAAGCCTAAAAATACTATTTAACGCTGTAAATAATTTACAAAATAACATTAGAAACCCTACAAAACATTTGGAAATGTTCAAGCCCTTCAATTGGAAAAAAAAAAAACAACTAAAAATAAGAGTAGAACTCATGAGGGTGTTCACACATCAAACCACCAGTGACATCCTGCAGGCTCTCCTAGGTCCTGGTGGCACATTCCTAAACTTGGTGGAGCTGCTCAGTCTTTGCTCCAAATGAAAAAAAAAAAAAGTCTTTCAAAGATTTAGAGCTAAATTGGTTGAACCAAAAACAAGGGAGAAGCACATATATAGTCAGTTTTACCAGGAGAATGAAGGAAAGGAGGGCAGGAGTCTCTGCTGCACCATAGCCCTGAGCAAAGAGTACCTCTACCTATGCCCTCGGGAAAAATAAAACTAAAAATTTCCTTCCTTGCTGAAGAATTTCCTAACTGCCACACTAAAGCCCTGCATATCAACTCGAGAAACCAGAAGTGAACAAACTGTTCTGCTGCTTGTGTCACTGACCTCAAAGGGCCTTTTCCAGCCCATCCCTGATTGGGCAGAACCCTCTGGACTAGCACGTGCCTTGCTCAAAGCAGCAAGAAGAAACCCTTATCATCCTCAGCATGAATTCATCCAATTTATCACCAATTCCTTTGAGATTTAGGAGCATCTCATCACCTTCTGCACATCGAGAGATCCTAGGACCAGAAAAACAGCCCTTGCTCCAGGAAGATCCTGGTTCAGCTCCAGTCTGGAAGCGCGGGCTGCTCCTTTGATGCCCTGCCAGTAGTGGCCTCCAGTGAGGAAGCCCAGGATGAGTCGGCACCGGCAGAAGGAATTTGCCAATCTGGATTGAAACATTCAGATGAAGTTATGGGGTTTTCCTCCCTGCTCTGCCATCTCCCTTTGTGCTCAGAAATTCCCGGTAATTGCACGCTGCCAGGCAGGCAATGCGGCAAAGGGGAAGCAAATGTACTCGGCAGACAAGGGCAGGGTCTGCCAACCATGGCTTTGCCCTGAAAACTGAGGCAAGAGGGTGTTAAGAGACTGAGAGGATCATTTGGGAAGAGCACCATAAAAGCTTTTCTGGTTTTTCACTGATTTGCACGAATTCCATTTGGCATTGGGGTTTATTGCTTTCCACACCTGCAGAGCTCTGAGCCCAGAGCTTGTACCATGTCTGCACCATATCTTCAAATACTGTGTCCTCTAATCTGAGTTAGCTTATACATAAATCCAGGGAAAAACCTTTTAAACCCATAAGACAGCTCCAAGAAAAAAAAAAAAAAAAAAAAAAAAAAGGAAGTTGAGCCCTAGTGGCCCCTCCAACAAGGGATAAAACACATACAAAACTGATACATGTTACATGTACAAAGATGCAGGTAGTCTTTTTATGAAAATATAGCATTCTGAACATAAAAGACTTAAAATTAATCCCTTTTTCCCCACAAAATCCATTTTAATCAATGATGGGGCAAGGTATATCTTAGCTTCGTTCACTATCATGACCTACTGCAAGCCAAAAGCATATTAAAGAATAAAAGCAGTACCAACATCTCCTCTGTCTTTTCAGCTTGATTTGGCAATTCTGGCAATAGAACTCCTAATTCAACATGTTCTTTACTTAAAATTGAAACTGCAGGACATCTGCTGTAGCTTGCTGTGCACCACAGCATTTCAAGTCTTACTCTGTGCCTCTTTAACGTTGGGGTTTGGTTTTTTTTATCTCTCCAGCCCAACCTCTAATTTAAAGGAAACTGTGCTGGATGCTCTAATTGACCCCGTTCTCTTCCTTCCCCAGTTTGTCTCTATAATTAGCCCTTCCCAGCGAAGGGAATCAGCAACAAGACCTTTCCGAGCCCCACCCTGCAGACCAGAGCGACTGCCTCGTATTGTTTTTGCCCAAAAATCAACAGCTTCAGGACAACAAAAGGTTTAAGANAAAAAAAAAAAAAAAAGCAAGATCAAATGTGTATTAAGAATTTTTCAGCACATTATGGCAAGTAAAGCAGGTAACCCAAAATTTCACCTACAACACTAATCCCTCAGCAGTACTTTGTAACATGAGTAAAATACTTGTTTTCCTCAAAATAACACACAGTTGCACAGCTGCCCACCCCAAAATCACCCACTCAAGACTTCCCCTGTGGATCTCACTCAGCACATGCACCAAACACAGAGGATTTCAATCTCTACTAAGGCACCAGGAGGCCCCACACCTTTTTTCTTGAGGAATTAAAAGGCGTGTTGAGAATGAGGAAAGGAAATGCATTAAAAAAATACTCTTATCAGCGAGCAAATGCTACCACAGATTTTACTTCCCTCCCTACTTGCCTTTACAATAGATGATTCCTACCAGGTGACCGGAGCTGAAGATATTTTTAGGTATTAAGGGGGAAAAAAATAAAAGCAAACAAAAAAACCACACCAGCAGCAGCAAAAAAAAAAGAAAAAAAAAAAAAAAACCCAAACAAAACGAAAAAAAAACCCAAACAAACAAACAACCACCACCACCACCAACAACAACAAAAAAACCCACCCTAAAGCCAAAACAAGTCCCCAAAACCCAGTTCAAGTCCAGATTTCAGAGCTGCTGAGCACCAGGAAGTACAGAATGAAGCAGAAGATCCCAGCAACACCAGCGAAAACACATGGGATGATCTCAGGTCTAACATGGCCTAACCCAGGTCCTCAGTGCCACCACAGCACCTTCTGTCTCAGTCTTCCCTAAAGGATGATATCCCAGCTAGCACAATCCAAAATAAACCAAAATAAAAGAGGAATTTCTCTGATTAGTTTTGAGCTTTGTTTTCCTTCACGTTGCTTCTCCCATCCTCATGGTTCCAAGGCCACCCACTGCAATGGGTTGCTCCTGAAGAAGATGCTCACCAGGGACAAGCATCTCAAGATCTCCTGGTATGCACCAGGTCCCTAAGTCACTATTTTCTGCTCAGTTCTCCCATTTGACTTTGCAGCTTTACAATCATTTTGCATCCACATTACATGAGGCTGCATTACATTAGAAACCAAATATGTTGAATTTTTTTAATGATTTTGGTGATTAATTTCCCAGACTGACATTCTCTTCAAATCCATCAATGTCATTAGCTAAGAATTATCCCAGCAGTCCAGAGTTCCAGCCTCTCAAAGCACACCAACACACATACTTGTGTAACAATCTGGAATTTCAACATTTAGACATTTAGAAAATTAAACTGCAGCTGGCAGGAGTCTCGCTAATAACGGCAGCACCTGAACCTGTAATGATCCTTCACCTAAGGAAAATTGTTCAAGTTTTTTGAATACCTGCCCCCTCGCAGCCCCTGAAGAGCATACCTGAAAAGAAAGTATGTAGATTAATGCTCCCAAAACAGAAAAGAAAGTTGATCCAGTCCTACAAGAAGAGAAAAAAACCCAACACCTTTCTCGGTGCAAAGGATAGTCTGTGCTCAGGGAGAAAAAAACTTCAAAACACACAGAAGAACTGCAACCGCACCATTGTAAATCTGTGTCTCCAGGTTTTAATTTCCAATTATTTTTCTGAGATATTCTCTCAAGGATTCCAATTATATTAAAAATAGACTTAGAACGAGACAGAAGATCACAATGTCCCCACCACACAGTCTGAACCATGAATATCAGACTGAGCTACTTTCAGACTGAGTTTTCAAATGAGTTTTGTCTGCAACTGAAAAAGTTTCACGCAGGGCCACTCCTTAGACTGCAACAACTGCATTAAACATCTCATTTAGCTTTGGCTCCTCAGGTTTCACATCTTCCCTGACAAAACAAAAATGAAAGCAGCCTTCAAGCAGCTGAGCTGAAGAGAAAAAATCCAGGAGGAAACCCCTAATGTTGCTAAACTGAGCCAGCAAACCCTGGGTGAGATTCACACCTTCCCTCTGTGGGAACAGGAAAATACTCAAGCAGGATTTTTTTCACCGTGTTTCAGCAAAGACTTTTAGGTAAGAGAATGAATCCTCAATCCCTCAGAAACGTACCTTTGTGCTCATTTTTTCTCCTTACCCCATTTGCTGGAAGTGCTCTTTGGTTTTTTTAATATATTTTTCTCCTCATATTTATTGTGTTGTTCACCCCAGGTGAACAGTGATGGCTCTAGAGGGGTATTTCAATCACATAAATGAAGAAACACAGCATAGGACAGCTGAACTCAGAAACAAAACACTGGAAGGCAGCAGCTCCCACCTGGAATTACAAAGAGATTGGAGCCTGGAACAATGCACAAGTCCATGTCTTTTCTACAAAATTGGTGGGACAAGGAACAGGCAACAGCTGCCTACTCATCTTTCTTGGCAAGTTATTTCTCAAAGATATAAGAAGAAATACTGCTGCTAATATTAATCAATGCTAATAAACTCCTTCATCAAATCCCTGTGGATTGCAGTGAGATCAGAGATGCATTTGGATCAGGGAACTACGTTTTGAAACAAGCGCTCTGACAAGTCATGGTGCACTTGGCAACCCCTGGAGTCAAGCGAGGTTAAGCAGCGAGCAGCCAAAGAATTTGTGGATTCAGACACACTCCTCCATTGCTTTTGGTAAAGTTCATTCTCTTCATAGCTGAGGAAAACTCTTAAGATTCCTCATTATCTGCTGCAGGCACCTCAAACCTGACCTCTGCTCTGCATTGTCCTCCTATCTGCTTGCCTACCTGCCAGGCAGGGTGAAGTGCCTCCGGATAAGATTATCCGCAGCGATGGCTGCCCCAGCTCTCCTGACAGGGAAGGCCGGCGCCTGCCTGTGCAGGTTATTTGTGCCACGGGCTGGCCGGGAAGGAGGGAGCCCAGAGAGTGCCCTCGTTGCTCAGCCAGACGTTTCGCCGCACTCCACAAACGCGGGGCCTGAATCCCAAGGGAGGCGCCTGGGCCGCCGCATCCCTTGGCAGCAGGGCTGCATCTTTATTTTCGGATGAAAAGAAGCAAAAGAAAGAGTAGCTCTGCTTTTAAACATCTCTCCAAGTCCCTTTGTTGAGCTGGAGTGGTTCAGCCATCCTTGCCACCACCAGCAGCAACAAATTCCACATAATGATGCCTCATTTATGAAGCAATTGGTGAATTAAGGAGCAGAGACTGGCTCTTCTGCACTCAAAGAAACCTCCAGAAGGATTATTTACCCACATAACCTCCCTCTTCCAAAAAACTCATTTATTTCAAAAAATCATTACAAATTGCTCAGCATTGTTTTAATCAAGCACAACATTTCTAACGATCCACTGCGGTACTGTTTGGTGTTTTTGTTTTTTTGTTGTTTTTTTTTTGCCTAATGGGACCACATTCCTTAACAATTAAATCATTTACTAATTCCTCCCCAGGGAGGCTGTCCTGTGCACCCAACAAGCACAAACCAACCTAACAGTTTACAGACAAGTGCCACAGAAGTTTAAATGGCAACATTTAGGAGAATTTTTATTTTGGTCTATATTTACGTGAAGTATGAAAAAACAGTAGAGTTACGGAAGTCTACTAAAGTAAATATTTTTAGTTAACTTGTTTTAAGTTCATCCCTCAAAACCAACCATGTAGATGCTGAATACAATAAAAGAATTCTTGGCGGTCTATCAAAAACGTTCATAGTCTGAGCTGGTTTTAAAGCTCAGGTTTTCCAAAGATGGATCTATCTGGATTAAACACTCCTCTTCCATCAATGCTCAGCCATGATACAGCATATCCAGGATCCTCTACCTTTTTAAAGGTCATGCTTCACAAGAAATAAAAGACAATCCAAAGAATTTTAATTAGAAAACAGCACAGCGGCTGTCAGATTATCTGTGCATGATGGATAAAAGCCAAGACCTGGAACAGGCATCCAAAGAGTAACTCTAGGATTCAAGGTCATCTGGGTGATTCCAGAAGTGATTCAAGGTGAATAGACCATCAAATAAGACTCAAAAATTATACTGAAACCCACACATTTTGGCTATTTTTACATTTAAAGAGGCTAACCAAAGCATTTGTTTATTTTAAGCTATATTTTTCCTTTGCTTCTTCATGCAGCATCCAAGCAGGACAGTCCCCTGCTCTGCTCCCCACTGCTCCTAAGAGGGATTTGCAGTAATTCCTGTGAGTCACAGGGATGTAAGGCAAGATAATTTTTCCAAAATAAGCTGAGCAGACAGTTGGAACCACCAGAACTACCAGGGTTGAAAGAGTCCAGTCCAGCCCTCCCCTCAAAGGGGACCACCTACACATAGAGCCAGCCTATCCCTAGGGGCCATAACACCACCAGGGAATTAATAAACATCCTCCATGATCTGGAAGAGATCTTTAAAAGCACACCACAACCCAACAGAGAGACAACAGAGACCACAGCAGAGCCATACCTGCATCTTGTTTTAAGTGAGGCAGGTAGCTGCAAAAAAGGCAACATATCTCTGTAGGTGAGTGAGATGAGCCTGGATGAGACACAGCTGGCTGAGTTCCCCACATATGATCTCACATCAACAGACAAAGGATCCAACTAAGGAATATCAATATTCCTTGGGAGAATATAGAGGCAGATCTCAAAGGGTCCAAGCAAACTTCAAGCTTGAATCTGGATGCTTAATGCAGAGCCAGCACAGGTATCCATACCCAAACCTGGACACATTGTGTATCTGTCCAGGATAACTGGCTGCCTCATCAGCTCCTGTAGCTCTTATCTTTTTTGTTTTCCATGATGGCATCAACATGACCCGACCTCACTGCCATCCTACCATCCTACCCCGAGCATCCTCAGAGCACCATGGCCTTTCCACTCCTGAGCCCCACCTTCCTTGGCAAAAAATTTGCCTGGCTGAAGACCACTCTCTGTCTCTTCATGAGGCTCTTAGCAAAACTCTAAAAAAGGGCTGACAAAAAACACCAACAGAGCCAAAACTATGGCCCATAGCTTTGTCTAATCATGGTTTGGCACGGTATGAACAGCCAAAGGCATATGAGAACCCCACACAAAGAGACATCTCATCCCTCTCCAAAGGGATGCCCATCCATGCCTAATGAGAAACTGCAATGCAAGACTTGAACAGCAGAAAGTAATCAGAAGAATAACAATAATCCTTAAAGCACAGGTATTTATTTATTTAATTTTGCCTAGAAAATCTCTGAGGAGTTTCCACCAAAACACTGTGGAGCCACTTGCCAGCTTCATGCCGATTATCAGCAGATAGGCTTGGACTATCCCTGTTCTTCTCCCAAAAATAAGTTCAGCCAGGCCAGATCCTCTTTCAGCTGGAGCCTGTGACTATACCAGCTTAATGAACTCATGGAAAGGCAGTGGGAAGCAGCAGTTTAATAGGCTGCAAGTGGAATACTACGCTCTGCAAGCACTGGGTCACGGATGATCTCATTCTATTTGGACACTTCCCACCTAATACAGCTCAAACCACCTCATTTCCCTTTTCCTCCTGCAGCCCACAAACCACAGGTGGATGACAACTGAAATGAGACACCTAAAGCCACGAAAAACCCGATCTTACTTTGAAGACAATCCTGTTGGGAGCAGGATTTTGGACCAAGTGACCTCCTGAGTTCCCTTCTGACCCAGGTGAGCCTATGTTTCTCCATCAGAGGTAGCATTAAGATCATGGGGGTTTTGTTAGGAATAAAAAGCCATTGCAGCAAAGACATGGAACTCTCACCTCACCTGTAAGATTTTTCCACAGGTACCTGTGAAAAAGGGATCCATAGATTTCTCCCCACAGTCAGAAAAATGCTACCACAAAATCTAACAAAACCACAACTCTTGATAATATTTTAAAAACAGACACAAAAATTAGTTCAACTCTAAAAATCCATGTTCAATAGCCTTCCCTCCTGAATTTTCATATTTTCTGAGGTCAAGTGGTTTGTTGAGTTCCACTTTTAAAAGTTTAATTCCAAGACAGAGGTTACGACATTGACACAATCACAGGAGGGAGACATATATGTCACCATGGTGTTCAACCTGTCAAATGCAGCACTAGATTTAATATTAAAGAGTCACACAAAAAAAAATAAAGACTATTCCATTTCCCTTTTTTCCTGTTTTTATCCATTACCTGTCAAGAGTTTCACATGTTTAGTTTCTATAGTCTCAACTCTGAACACCTGTGCTTTCACATGTATACCCAAAACCTATGGAAAAATTTGGCCTGTGTAAAAGAAAAACAGAATTCCACAAAAACAATCTCAATTCCAATGATCCATAGATATCCCATCAGCAGCATTTTGTCCTTAAAATTTCATAAGAAACCCAAGCTTTGTGATAATGCCAGCCATCTAACCTGAAAACATGGCAGAGTATTTTTGCAGCGTGAAGCCTAAAGAATTACCAAGCTTCTCCCCAGAGCAGGGAAGCACCCAGACACATCCCAAATCTCTGATGCTACTGCTTTTGTCCAAAGGAATGCTAGAGAAAGTCTCCAATTTGCAAACTTGAACCGTGATCCTTTAAATATTTATGCTCATGTTTACTTTGTCAAGAGAGGAGAAATCCCGTTCACTCGAGAGGAAGTGGAGCAAACGTCGGCATGCAGGACAAAGCCTGAGAAATTCAGATGCTCTTTTAAACCTCAAAACCAAAAAACCACCAAAGCTGAAGCCTGCACCCAGCCCATCTCAGGGAGCCAGAGTCCAGGCCCAAGCTGGGAGCTTCATCAACGACACAACAAGCACACCTTCAACCCCGGTGTTTTGCGTGCAAGCGGGAGCGCAAATTCCCTTTTATTTACAAACTGAGGGGACGCAGGAATTTCTGAAATCAAGTTTGACCGGCTAAGATGTTTCCAGTGGTTCAACGACCTCGTTTGCTCCCTCATAAATGTATTTTTTAAAGGAATTGAGTTCAAAAGTTGCACAGTTTAGAGCAAGAACTAGAATTGGGCAGAAAACAGCCATACTACATTCACCAAAACCAACCACCCCAAATGACCTCAAAAACTCTCTGGTCACACTTGGAATGACAGGATCCAAGACTGGTTCGGGCTGGAAGGGACCTTAAAAGCTGCTCTTGTTCCACCCTCTGCCATGGGCAGGGACACCTGCCACTATCCCAGGTTGCTCCAAACCCTGTCCAGTCTGGCCTGGAACACTCCCAGTGATGGGGCAGCCTCAGCTTCTCTGGGCAGCCTCAGCACCCTCTCAGCCAACCACTTCTTCCCAATATCCCATCTAACCCCATTCTCTGGCAGTGGGAAGCCATTCCCCTGGTCTTGGAACTACAGTTCCTGATGAAGACTCCCTCTCCAGCTTCCTTGTACACCCCTTTCAGACACTAGAAGTTTGCTCCTGGTTTCCACAGACTTGAGGCATTTAAGCTTCAGGACTACAGGACACTTGTGATCTCAAGGCTGTGATGGTGAGCCCTGGTCTTCCTTGCCAGCTTGGTGATGCCAAGCTGCAAAACCAGTGGAGGGACCAGCACTGTGCCTGTGCTCCCAGTACTCCCCCTGTTGACTTGCAGGCATGGGAAGGAGCAATCCGTTCTTCCATCCAGAGCAGAATACTGCTCTCCCAGGAATCAAGGAGGGGATGAGGAATTCAAGTCCAGCCATACTTTGACACGAGCTAAATTAAGGCTGCACAGGTAACCTGAGTTCCACATTTCCCGAGTTCTTGAACTCAGGTGCTTGACATTCTCAGGGGTTTTCCTGCAAACCTGATCAATGCTCACAAAACCCACCATAAACATCCCAGATACAAATAATTTAGGCATAAAGCATTCAGATTTGCCTAGTAAAGGATCCCAAAAGTTTGACTGTCTGAGTGGTTTAGTACCGTGCTTGTGAAAGATGCTGTAACAGCAGTAGTCATGTCAGGCATTTGATACCTTGAATCTTAAAATGCAGCTTCCCCACCCATAATAAGGAGAAAAAAAAAAAGCTTAAAATGTGGAGTTCATAAATCGTAACAGGAACAGTGGATGCACAGAACAAATAACTTCACAAAACAGATCTACATTTTAAATACATGATGAATTCCAATAAAGCTTTTTTCAAGTGCTGCTGCTGATGGACACCAGGCCTTCCAACACAGAGGAAAAATCTCTAAAGACACCCTGACTTATGCATTGATTGCAATAAATACATAAGTAAAAAATTAAAAAAAAAATATGAAGTTGCATCATCATTGATATCCCAGGAAACAAAAGCTTATTAGCTGTGTGCCAGGGTTGCTGAACTACCTTCCCTGCTATCAGCTGCCTGACTGACAGCTTCCAAAACAGTCTTGGGGACCAAAAATTACAGCCAGGAGGGAAGGCAAAGCCTGGAAAAGCCTTAATGAGGGAAAAAGGCATGGGAAACCCTCTTATTTTAATTAAATAAAATGAAAAAATGAGAAAATCCATTGAAATGGGTGAGTTTACTCAAGGACATAGGGGAAATCGTGTGACTGTATGGTGAGGGGCTGAAAGGATGATGCTCTTCAGAGATAACGCAGGCTCTGACCTAGCCGGAGTTTATGGATAAGGTCAGATTTGTAAGGTCGTGCTTAAGGATTCACAGCCCATCACCGCAGCATCCATGCACCTCTCCACGGGAACACAACGCTCCCCTGTCATTTCCTAGCAGTCCCATGGGAAAAGAGTCAGGAAAGCACTTGAGCCGGCCAGAAACCCAATTCTCCACCTAGCAATCTATTTACAAAGCTATTTATTACAGCGCTTGGTTATCGACAGAGTGAGACACCGCTCCGGTTTTCCTCCCGTAGCAGCAAATCTCCTTCCTCTGCCACTACGTGATCATTTTTTTGATCCGCCGATGGGCAGGGACCGCGCTGCAGCGAGGGATGGGAAAGCCATGATTTCTGCTGAGCTCACTCTCCCCACTTTATCAACCTCGGCTTGTCTGGGGATAGGAGAACATAAATGGAGGAGGAGGAAGCCGATCTAGAAGCAGAAGGGCGGCAAAAACGCCCGGCTCCGAACTCACGGCAGGTCCTAGCGCAGGTCACGTTGGAGGAGGTTTATTTTTTTGGGATAAAGCAAAGGCCGTTTTGGCTACGTTTAGGAAAATTCCAGAAAGAAATATCGACTCTTTTAACCTGCGGAGGAGCAGTGCTCCCACAGGGGTCCGGCGTTCCAGGGTGGGAACTGCCGTGAAGTCCAACACTGCGCTAAGCAGATGCAGGTACAGCTCATTCCGACGGGTGGGAATGGCTGATGGCACTCGGGAATGGCTCTGCGTGGCGCACCGGGCTGCCCGAGCCGCGGGGCGTCCACGGGCGACCGCGACCTGCTCCCGTCGCGATGCCCATAGCCGTGGCCTCAGGGCTACTGCCACACCAGGGCTATAGCCCACGGCCCCACTGGTGACACAGGGGAAGACTCTGAGGTAAATCTCCACCCCCCAGGCTGCTTTTTCCATGTTCTGAGTGTCCAACCCACCCGCGATGGGGGTGAGCGGCACCGGGCGGCGAAACCGCGTACATGGGGCGGAGGGAAGGGGGGGGAAGTGGGAACGCGGGGCTGCCCCGCACCGCGCACCCACCGGAGGCAGCTCAGGCGGGGAGGATCCCACACCACCGGGGGGACTCCGCGACACCGGGCAGATCCCACGACGCCGGGGAGACTCGCCCTCCTCGGCTGAACAAAGGCTCCCTCCGGCCCCGCGATGCTCCGGTGGGGTTCGCCTCNCCCCCCCCCCCCCCGCCGCTCCCACCTCACGCGCGCACCGGAGGCCCCCGCCCCGCTCCGCTCCCCGCTCTCGCCGTCGCCGCTTACCTGGGTGTCGGGGCGCGGTGCATCCCTCGCCCGCAGCCTCCGCCTCCGCCGCCGCTGCCGAGGGGGATCCCGTGGGTCGTTGGCTGAAGGAGGTCGGTTCTGAACAGATGTCCCGGGGGTCTGTGCTGA